>CAJNOQ010006775.1:0-13190 GCA_905250885.1 Didymodactylos carnosus
CCCAAATACCACAACCCCCCCCCCCCCAAATAGACGGCCACCCTATATTAGAAGGCCACCCCCTGTATAAGGCCATGTTCGGACAAAAGTTCAAACGCCCTATTAGAAGACCATGGCCTTCTAATAGGTTTGTCTACATGAATGAGTGAGAAAGATAGACAAAATAGTAAAAAATCGAAAGAGTAAACGTCGTCTTGCTACATATTGTCCTCGACCATACATAATGATACTGACGTCATTATGTGGAAATTTATTTTCCTCTTTAAATTTGATATAAAAAGGGGGAAAAGACACACGCTGTTGTTTTTTTTGACCCGATAACTCATTTCCATATTTACGATAAATCCGATTTGCGTTGAAATAAGACGGAGTTGCATATTGATTATTATTTGTATTTTCACTTATTCTTTGTTGAAGAACGTTGGCCGGATAGAATTTGTTACAGTCAATATTTAGTTGAACTGCCAAGAAAAATTCCTTTTTCATATTCTATCGTTGTTAAAAATGTTCCGACTCAATGGAATGCTGTTGTTTTTGGGGAAGAACTTAAACAAAGGTATTCAACAATTGTTAGAGCTGAAAGGCTTTTTATCAAGGGAGGTTGACCAATTTCTAAAGTCCGTGTGGATTTTCATCCAACAAAGAATTAACTGAAATACTTAAAATGAAACGTATATTATTGGATGATGACTATACGTCGTACCAGATTGAACCTTATGTGCCACCAATTCGTATTTTACGTTGTTATGTTTGTCAAGCATATGATGATCACATAGCTGTTACTGTCCAAATAAAGAAAATCCCATATGTTTCAAATGTGGACAGAACCATATTTACGATCGAAATTGTAAAAATGAAATACGATGTGCACATTGTCAAGGGGGACATATGGCAAGTAATCCAACTTGTCCAGTAAAAATTGAAAGACGTCAAGTAAAGATTCAACAAAATAAACCCTCCAACGATAATCAGTCTTCAGTACGACAACAGCAAGGTGTTTGGGTTAATATGCCCGGTCGATTACTTTTTGGTGATGCCCCAAGGACACCGTCGATGGATCAAAATACAAAGTATGGAAAGGAAGAAAGGGGTATGATTGAAAAAATAAACGATACAACAATGGCAATTATGCAGAATCAGAAAGATCTTCATGAACAATTAATGGTGTTGAATGAAAAAATGAAAAATCATGTGAACCTTATTAATGATATTCTATGTCCATTGATTAGAGAAATTTCGAATATCATACATGGTCAAGTCAAAGGTCAAAATAAACAAAAGATAACTCCGCTATACAATAAGCTAATGAGCTATATGGGGAAAATTAACATTAGTCAATTTAGTAATGGAAATGAGAATGTAAATGTTCAACGATCAGATGATGAAAATATTAATTCATTAGCGACATGAACCCGGGTGCTAAAGAATTTAAACCACTCCAGAGTGAACCACCAGTTATTCAAGCGGATCATTTATCAAATAATCAAGTAAAAATTTTTCAAAAACTTATTTTTGAATGGACTTCAGCGGGCACATTGAACGATGTGCTGTGAAATTTTTAAATGTTATTGTTTTGGATAATAGGGTCATCTTTTGATAAGTTTCAATTAGTAACATGTTACTCTCCACCAAGTGAGACTCTTCCAATATTTCTTTTTAACGAAGTTTTGCAACGTCATCCTAAAACTGTCTTTCTTGGTGACTTAAATGCAAATCATTCTTCCTGGTCTAAATCTGTTGATAACCAAAATGGTCGTATACTTGCTAATTGGCTTTCTGTTAACTCCTTTGAAATTATTAATAAACATATTCCAACCTCTACTAGACCAAATGGAACGATAGATCTTATCTTTGTACCTTCGTCCATGTTTCCGTGTTCTTTCTCAGTTCTTCCCTCTATAGGTAGCGATCATTTTCCTGTTGTATGGACATCAAAAATTGAATTATTAAAAAAAGATAGATTTTATCCGGTGAAGCGAACGTATTGGTCGTTGTTTGAGCTTTTTCTGACTTTTACCTCGACGTTTTGGAATGATCTGTGCTCAAAAATGATAGATAAGGTTAAATTTTTTTGGTTATATGAACGCTTTCTGTCTTTAGCTTCGTCACGTTTAACTTTTGTTTCTTACTGTAATGCGAACAGGCCATCTATACCTCCTCACGTCGTAAATCTTATAAAAGAAAAACAATTTTATTTAAGTCTTGCTCGAAGAACAAGACATCCATTTTTTATCAGTCAGTTAAGAATATATACTAAGATAATAAAGAGTGAACTATTTATTCATAGAAGAAAATCGTGGAGCGATTATTGCAAAACACTTAGCGATTGCGATATAAAATGTTTTTGGAAAAAGGCAAAAAGGCATTTCTCCGCCTCATCACCACCTATTCAAGGTTTCTTATCAAATAACAGGGTCATCGCCTCGTCTACGGAGATGTGTGAGTTCGCAAAAAACTTTTATGAAGAGCAATTTTCTGCTCATGTTGACACTGGCTCGGCAGTGGAAATGGAAGCAGACATTGTGGATCAGAAATTGGAGTATGAAATTCAAAATTGTCCTCCAAATAGTTTTCCTATTACTGTTAAACATATTAGAAGTGCAATTTCGTCAGTTAAAAATAAAAATTCATCTGGTTTAGATGGAGTGTCTAATAGAATGATTAAATTGTTACCACAATCTCATTTTCCACTTATCTATCTTTCTTTTATTTTCTTCGCGTCGCACCTAGTTTTTCCTACTCATTGGTTAACAGCACGAATTATTTTATTGCCTAAAACAAAAAGCAACGTTGTAAATGTCAACGACATACGTCCTATTTCTTTGCTTCCATGTTTCTCTAAATTGTATGAAAAAATATTTCTTATTCACTTTCGCCAGTGGGTTCATGATTCTGGGATTCTACCCGACGAACAAACCGGTTTTCGCCCAGGTCACAATATGGCTGTTCGTCTTGTTGCTATTATTGATCAAATTGATCAAAATTTATCTTTGAATACAGCAGCGGCCGCGTTATATGTCGACTTTAAAACTGCTTTCAACCAGCTCTGGTATAAGGGACTGTGGCTCAAGCTCGAACGTATGGGGTGTCCTTTATACATGATTGCTTGGTTACGTAAATATTTATCAGGGCGAACAGCCTATATTAAAATCAACAATTTTAAATCAGCTATTTTCTCTCTGTTTAAGGGTGTTCCCCAAGGATTGTGTATAGGTCCGATATTATTTATCGTATTTCACTTTGATTTGTTAAATTCAATTTCTAATCTCCATTGGAAGCATCTTTTTGCGGATGACTTAACTGTGATTGTCTCTTTTCCCAAAAGTTTCCCACTGCCGCGATCTATATTGACGACTAAGAAATCGAATATGTGCGAGGCTTTGTTGTCAGTAAGTCACTAAATAGTCGACAGATACTCAGAGGTTCACATGGTCTCATAACGATCAAAGAAGTTTCCCTGTTGAGAAGTTGATCGCTTGTTGTCGAAACTTATTTCTAATAATCGCAAACAGGCATTCATCGATATTGGCTTTAATCGATACAACCGCAGCCATTATGATGGGGATCAGCGGCCACTGTATCTCTGATGGACTGAGTCAAAATCTGTTCAACCTGCTTCAAAATGTCAGCAAGTACTGTATTTTATCTGCAAATTCTGATTCTATATGTAAAATCAATAAAATATATTCAGTTAGTTCCGACGGTTTCTGCGAAACCTTCCTAGAAGCCAAACTATTTTCTGTTCGTGTTTTGAACATTTATTGAGCTACAGTTATGGCCTTTGACGAACAATTTATTTCTAACTATATATTTTAAACTAGTCAAGTGACATATTAAACTCTAACCAAGAAAAAGTCACATCGAAGAATTTAATGTCAATTTAATGTCACTTTTCATATGCCAGTATACAGAATTCATCTAAATTTTACAGTGTAAATGTTTTCAGTGACATGAAACATTTACACTGTAAAATTTAGATGAATTCTGTATACTGGCATATGAAAAGTGACATTAAATGTGATATCGACGGGTGATTAACGTCTTTAATTTAGATCTAGAAATCAACCGTTTATCCGTTTTATCAAACTCTTGAATTTATTTGACAGTCTAAAACTTTAACAAAGAAATGTAGAGACTAGACATTTTCGAACAACTAGTTTCTAAAAACAAAATAGACGTACTTTTTGCTCGATACTTGTATACATTTCAGTTGGGGTACTCTAAAAAACTGCCATCTAAAAAAGAATCCGCAGCTTACAAAATAAATATCTGTTTTAGCATTTGCTCCTAATAGAAACCGACATCCGTAACGTACAGTACTGCTCAACCTTTTCTCAGCATGAGTAGTGTAGCAGTCAAAAGTTGAATTCAATTATTATAACTATTCAGCTATACTGCCCTACCGCTATTCAACTGTTCTGCTCTTCAACTACTCAACCATTCAATTATTCAACTATTCAATTATTCAATCACTGAACTATTGAACTATTAAATTATTAAATTATTCAGCTGTTCAATTATTCAATTCTTCAATCGTTCAATTACTCACCTATTCAACTATTCATTTATTCAATCATTCAATTATTCATTTATTCAATCATTCAATTATTCAAGTGTTAATTCACTTCAACATTCACTCTCACGGATTGCCTTTAGGGTAGGTTTTTCGACCGACACCGTACCAATCCCATTAAAACTTTATTCTGTCATTCTGAAACTTGTACTATGCATTTCACAGAGCAATTTGCTAGGATGTTTTCCAACAATGATTTGTGATTGATTCTTTGACCCTAAAAGACAAAATTCGCTGAATACCCAGATTTTGCAGAAAAACCCCAAGCGATTCTGTTAGTGAATAGCAAAATCATAGCATAGCATAAAGCATACAAGACTCGAGAGCATTGACTGTAGTATAAAACAAACGTTGGAATGTTTCAGATGAATCGGTGGAATCGGTATGAAGTAGATTCCAAAGATTTTCGACGCCCTGTCTTTGACTGTTTTCCTACAAATTCGTTCTTTCCTGATCGCCCGACAAACATCCGGTTGCCCGTCCCGCCTTTTCTGACCAAATTTTGATTAAACGGCTCTTTTACCGATTGTTCGCTAACGCGTTCGGAAAAACGCGTTTTCGTGCCCTTTCTAACAATCTTTTTTGCTAGTGGTCTACGTCTTGTTTGAAAGAGGAATGCTTACTCTGCGAATCCATATATTTGAGAACAGCAAGAAGGATTGCCAGGGACGCCAACAGAAAAAAAAATAAAAGGCGAAAAATTTAGAGAGAAGTGAGCAACGCGTTTATTAACGGTCGTTGAATTAACCGTTTCTAGTGTTTTTGTTGAACGCGTGTTCTAACGATGTTAAAATGATGATAAAAATCTTTTGAAAATCGTCGACTAGTTTTGAGCCAAATCCAGGAGATAATTAGTTTAAAAATACGTAATTTCATGCCCGGACTTCTCTCTATATATCTCTGATGGGCTCAGTCAAAATCCGTTCAACCTGCTTCAAAATGTCAGCAAGTACTGTATTTTATCTGCAAATTCTGATTCTATATGTAAAATCAATAAAATATATTCAGTTCGTTCCGACGGTTTCTGCGAAACCTTCCTAGAAACCAAACTATTTTCTGTTCGTGTTTTGAACATTTATTGAGCTACAGTTATGGCCTTTGACGAACAATTTATTTCTAACTATATATTTTAAACCAGTCAAGTGACATATTAAACTCTAACCAAGAAAAAGTCACATCGAAGAATTTAATGTCACTTAGAATTTAATGTCAATTTAATGTCACTTTTATTTTTTCTGAACACTAACATTGCCACGAGATTCAGCATAGTCGATAACCTATGTTTTCATTCATTTCTGACAGTCACAAACCTAACGGCAGGGGAGTGCTAAAGCTTCAGGAAAAATGTCCATAGCTTCCGAACGATTTCTAAGATGTCGCTCCGATCCAGTTTTGTAGAACACAACTCGGACTATATATCTACGTAAAAGTATTCATATATTTCTACGGCAATTTTCAGAGAACCGAACTAGTTTCCCGTAGATCTCCTGAAAAATCGTATTGAAATTTTATTTAAATTCTCTTTTGCTTATGAAAACTTAGCTTCGGATCTTGAGTAGCGAATGATGAAAACCGTAAGTCTCTATCTTTTATTCTTTTTGAGTTATCTAAATTTTGTGTTCTAAGAAAATCATGGAATGGAAGCGGTGCCGTAGAAATTTTCTGCTGAGACAGTATGTCGAAAAATGAATAACCCATTATTCGATTCAGTTTCTGATGGTAGTCGCGAATATGGGCTTGGTTTCGCTTTAGAATATTTTCTTCAAACCAAAAAACGTAATACTGATCTAAAAATTTAATGATTTTTGTGCGCTACCTACTGTCAGGAGTACTAGAGGGTTTCAGTGAGCTTAACGTTGCCCACCCAAATTTTTTCATCTATTCATAGATCAAGGTTGGAACTACTTAATGCACAAAATATTTTCAAAAATTCGTCTGTTGCCATAGGAAAAAATCGATTTTGAAACCTGACATCTTCCGCCAAAGTCACTATAGTGACTTGAACTAGTGACTTGAGTGCGTTGAAACTGTGCAGTTTTTATTTCAGAGAAAGCGAATTAGAAGCTCGCATGGTCAGGTGTTGTACTATACAAGGTCTTCTATTTAATGGTGTTTTCAAAATTTTATAAAAGTGTTTCACTTCGCTACAATATGGCTTCAAAATGGACAAAATATGAGTTTAGGACGTACCAGATATAGGTCACTGTATGAGACCGAAACCATTCCCAGAAGTCGGGCTTGTTTTAAATTGAAAACGAATATTCGTTCTAGTTATGTAAAAGATTTCAGCTCTTTATCTTGTATGATTATCGAGTTATCAGCAACACAAAGTTGCCAATATGAGAGATGTCGCATTTTTCGAGTTGGTCGAAGTTATAAAATGCTCGTTTCTCAGCAACTCGGCAGTATTTTTTCAAACGAAAACGCCGTTTTACTCAGAAATGTCTATATTTTCTATTATGCCTGGTTTCAACAACTTCTGCGACATACGCTTGAGCAGTATTCTATGTAACGAAGTTGCCCCTTATGTGAAATGGCACTTCACAACGTTAACAACAACTGCTTAGTTTAGACAGAAAAAATGCAGCGTTTCTCTCACAGCCATTCCAAATGGACAATGAAATGGAATCCTTAGAACTAGAAACCATCCATTATACTTCTATAATTCCTGTAAGACTAACATTTTTATTGTAGCTACATTACAAGAAAAAGAAAAAGCCAAAGTAATTAGATTTTGTTTTCTAGCAAACCGATTCATTTTAGACGTTTGTGTTCGAGGTGTCTCTCCTCTAAATATCATTTTTGTCAACAAGCCCAGTTCCATGCTTGGCATATCCAATTACCCCAGCAATACGTGCATCGGAGTCCGATGCCGCAGCCACGCCAGCGGCAGGTTTGGCTCCATGCTCGGGGTTGGGCTCTTTTCTGCCGCTGTTGTTGTACTGGTTGATAATTTTTAATGAAGTGGTAGGATGAATCAAAATCAAATCCATAAACAGCATTTGTACCAGTTGATTGACTAAGTAGAGCACCTATCACCGATGGAATGATACTAGTTCCATTGACACTTGAAGGATCAACTGAACACAAAAAAAAGAGGATATTTCTGGTATCTATGCCATTAGAATTTCGTTTACTGCATACATCTTAGATTGCTATTCAGATGAGATACTTCAACGCGGCAGCATAGTGACCAAATAGATTTGATCTATAAGGCTTGAGTTTTTTTACCACAAATAGACATCTCGCCTATTGTAAAAAAATTTATCAGTTCTTCTTGAGAAAAAATTCTGCTATGTTGATATCTCAAAAAATACTCAGAAAATGCTCCGTTTCTGTTTTTTTCATAATGCGGGCTAACCATCAGGACATTTTCTATATCAGAAAAATAGGGTATTATCTGCAAAACAATGAACTCAGGATTGTTGAAGAAACGCCCGTATTTCTGCACTCTGACGAAGAAACAAGTATGCACCAACCTGCAGAAATATGTGACGTAATAACTGCCAAATAGACAGCAATAATCATATAGATAATCATTCTTCTTTTTAATTCTCGTGCTGACAGAATATGGAACCAACGAAGTTTTATTAGCGTTCAATATCGAATGTTTCTCATGAATTTGCTGACTATATTTATATGGGAAAAACGAAAAAACTCACAATACAATCGGCCTGTTTTTTTTTCTACAAGCTGTCGTTTCTTTAAAATAAATGGAAATATTCAGAACGATTGTTTTCTCTCTCTCTCTCCCTGTGGTGTGTTTGAACACCAATCAATGAATTTTCACACAGTACATTTTTATCGAACAGTTAACGTTTGACGAATATGTTTGGCACCGGCATAAAGTACTTTTGGGTAAAGAAACCCAAAATGTTGTCATTTTTCGTCATATTTCAACTAGTTTTTAGCGGTTTGTGATTAATGGTCTTCAGGCCTCTAAAAAGCTTTGGCATTTCGTCTAACATCACAATCTGCAATTGAGAGCAAAATCACATTCATCAGAAATTACAAATATGGACGTTTCTTCAAGAATCCTCAGTTGCTAGTTTTGCAGAAAAAGGACTATTTTTTTATATTGAAAACATTCTTGTAGTTAACTTCCAATATATTAACATTCTTTTTTACGTTTCTTTTATAAAACTAAGTATATTTAATATAATTGAAAAACATTTTTGGAAAATCATTTTACATAAAAAGCGCTCTATCGGTACTTCACAATATTATCATCAGGCTAATATAAATTTAGAGAAGTGACTATACATACTAGCGAAACGGACTATACATACGGTGACTATACATACTAGCGAGAACGACAGCATTAGAAAAACGTATGTAGTATAGAACTGAGTGACCGCTACATTTTTCTATTCTGGACTGTTATTTTCTAGACTGTCTAATAAAATATCGCTGTCTTTGATAAAATGTGATTTTGGGCTAGCTATTTCTGTTCATGCGAGAGTATACTTTTATTCGTACAATTATTATAGAAAATTAAATAGTCAAACGTTTCGACGTTTACCAACGTCTTCATGAGTAGTAACAAATTTTAATTTTTTACATTGAAATCAAAAATACACGTCTGTAGTTAGTTGTTAAATCTACAGTTATGGCCTTTGACGAACAATTTATTTCTAACTATACATTTAAAAAAAATTAAAATTTGTTGCTACTCATGAAGACGTTGGTAAACGTCGAAACGTTTGACTATTTAATTTTTTATAATAATTGTACGAATAAAAGTATACTCCCGCATGAACAGAAACAGCTAGCCCAAAATGACATTTTATCAAAGACAGCGATATTTTATTAGACAGTCTAGAAAATAACAGTCCAGAATAGAAAAATGTAGCGGTCACTCAGTTCTATACTACATATGTACATATTCTATACTACATACGTTTTTCTAATGCTGTCGTTCTCCTCCGTTTCGCTAGTATGTAATCGCATCTACACTCTAAAAAAAGGCGTAGTTTCAAAAACTTTAAAGGGTTTAGGAAAATGAAACCATACAGAACGAATAAGGGTTTAGGAGTTTACATAAAAAAGCGTTTAGGAGAGGGTTTAGCTGCTCTCCAATACCCTTATTCGTTCTGAATAGTTTCATTCTCCTAAACCCTTATAAAGCGTTTAGGAGAGGTGCAGAAACGAGTAAAGTTACTAAACCTTCTCTTATGAAGTATACAGAACAAGAAACAGTTCAGGAGGGTTACTAGGCCATACCTGAATTTATAATAGGTAATGATGCTTGCAATTGGAAATGTATGTTGAAATGTTTCGCATCTGATGTCTTTATTTTTCTTCAATTTAAAAGTCTTCTATAAGATTTTGAAAAAGTTAGAGATATTTGGGCAAGCTTCAGAGATCGATCGAACTCAGCTAAAAAGGCTTTCGTATGTTCTATTAATTAATCTAGTTCTATAAAATACTGTCTTTTTTTCAACAGCAAAATCAAATAACGTAAAATAATCACCGGAAAAAAACAGCGTAGACACACAAATAAGTTAGACGGGAGAAAACATAATATAATCTTTTTTAAAACAAACGAGTGGACATATAAATTCTTTTTATTTTACTGTTGCACAGTTGAAAGTTTTCTTCAGATGTTTTGGGTATATCAGAAATGTGTCTTCTTTCTCAGAACATGTACTATATTTGAGGACTTCTGTATTTTTTCTCAATCGATGTTTACTGTGTAAAGGTCTCTAAATAAAAATGCACATAAGTGAGAAATGCATCAAAGGTTAATGTTTTTTACAACAATTGTGAGTATCCTCGGTGTAAGATCGCTTTACTGTTAGTGACTCTCAGTATGTAGCAAAGATCAGTTCGGTCCTATTTGACGCACAGATGATTGGGGCCCAGCCATTCCGCCTCATTCACAGAATATTAGATTGGCTCTAATAACCGAACTGATCCTAGCGGTAATATCTACGGGTATACATTCTCTGACAGTCCAAGCGTAAATGTTTTCTTCACATACGACAAGCGTTGCCTTATTGGTAATATTCACGCGCGAACCATAAAATATCAACCCCTCTCAGTTTTATTTTGAGATCAAACGCCAGTTATATGTCAAACCCTAATTGAGAAGTACATGGGAGAACTTAGAGAAGTATGAGATTGAAGCTGTTTTAGAAATAACAATCAAAATGTTTCTAAAAGTTCAAAAAGCTGTTAGCATAGTTTCTATGACAATTAGAGAGCGTGTTCACAAATATAATTGCTCTGTACTTATGCTAACCTCAATCTCGAAGCAAGTCTGATATGAATGATTCACGTTGGTTGCATTATGTTTCCGAAGAGAAAGCTGAGAAACACATGGTGAAATCTATATGTCAATTACCTTAAGAAACACTTCATCTTCTCGTATCAAAAGTAAAAAAAAATACACTTTAAGATAACATCGTCGTCATCATCCCCACAAAGAAGAAAACCAGGTTTCATCATGCTCCTGAAGAGAAAACCGGGTAAAGCAACCGTCGGAATTAGGCCTCGAGGACATTTTGAAGGAACAGAGGAGAGGGCTTTCTGAAATGATAATACTATTGCGGAATGTTTCGGCATATAAAGTGTATGATTAGCTCTTCTAAAAAAACCCTTTTGATTTTTGTCCAAACTGGAAAATCCTTCGCTACGTGAAAAACCAAAAATAATATTTTCCTAAACCAAATGGTGTTAGGAAAAAACCCTTTTGATTTTCACCGAAGCTAGAAAACTCTTCGACTCTTTGCAAAGAACGCTTTTTAGTTTTTTTGACCAAATAGAAAGCCCTTTTTGTATTTAAATACGCCTTTTTCGGTTTAGGAAAAATTTTCTAGTGAATGTTTGATTATTAAACCCTTTTAGGTTTTGTAAAGTAGATACTAAACCATTTTGGGTTTAGAACTGTTCTTTCTAAACCCTTTCGGTTTTTCAAAATATCTGTCCTGAATTACGTGTAGATACGTATCTATACTGAATATTCAAAAATTAATTTCTATACTGAAACAAGATCGTTTTCCAAAGTGATTTCCGAAAATTATTTGTACGAGTTTTAACTCTTTCAGATTAATTACGAAGGAATCTTCAAATTAGTTTTAAACGCCGTATTCACGAAACCAATTAGATTATGATACAATGGTTCTTAAAAAGTTTTTTGACTACTTTAAAGGACGGGGGTCGATAAGAGGCAAAATCGGGCCCCTCGCAAATCACGCTTATATTCACAGGTCTGATGTAGTTTTTCTCCGTGATTAAAACTAGCACCTCAAAAGAATCATTTTCAACCTCCGTGGAAAAAATTTCACATTCAAACTTTTCTCCACTTAGATGAACTTTCGGGTACATTCCATTTTTTGAGAGACAAATGACCTCACCATTTTTAGTGAGCAGCTTTGTTGAATCCTACAGTAACAACTTTTATATGTTCCACCGGAAGTTGTTTTAATACAAAAAGCGGATGTATACACCTCGCTATCAAATGATTTCTTTTTTCGTATCTTTATTCATGTTTCTTCACCTCTTCCATAGTAATCTTTTCTAATGGAATATTAGGTGTATACGAAACGCTTTTATATTTGATTTTACGGCATTATTAAATGCCTCATATATAAAAGAAAGAAAGGAAAACGTACTCATCAATAATTCGCGATTTTTATGGCCACTTGCCCACTCTACACATATTATCTCTTTTAAAACTGCATTTTATTATCTTTTTTGGGTACGCTCAGTTTATTGTCTCATATGGGGGTAAGCCTATATATACTCTTGTTATACATATTTTCTTTATATTCTTCGTGTTGTCTACCTAGTAATTAATTTGGTGATCAAAAATGTTATTTTTTGGTGATCATTTAAGGGGGTAGTCTTGTTTCGTCGACACTAATTTCTTGCTCGATTCGTCGACACTATGTTTTTAATCAATTAAGCTTAATTCTTGTTTCGTTGATACTTTTTTTATCCGTTATAAAACATGGAATTTTGATAAAAAAGTTGATAAAATTCAATAAAAAAGATCAACTGAGCGACGGATTTCTTTATCAAAACTAATAGTGTACAGAGAACAGTTGTAATTGATAACAAAAAATGTATAAATATACCAAAATGATCATGCATATAATAAAGCCTTGAAAAAAATTTGTACAAAGCAAAATAGTTTACGCCACGTAAGAAATTATATGTTAATCGTAGTCATTGTTTACATTATTTAGAAGTTAGATATAAACAAAATAGTATAAATTAAAATGACTTTTTGTGTAAGGTATCAAAAACAATAGGTGTCATAAAGTTTTAATCTTTTTGTCAAATGTTTTTCAAGACTATATTGTATGCATGATCATTTTGAAATAAAAACTTTATAATTGCAACTATAATTCCATGTTTTACAACGGATAAAAAAGGTTTCGACGAAACAAGAATCAAGCTTAATTGATTAAAAACATAGTGTCGACGAATCAAGATAAAAAAAGTGTCGACGAATCGAGAAGAAATTAGTGTCGACGAAACAAGAACACAAGTCGACGAAATCAGTAGGGTTTGAAAAAGGCTCCTTCCTTTAGATGCCACATAGCTAACTTTGTTCACAATGCTCAGAAATACATCCTTGCGAATTTTCAGCTAAAAAGCTAAGGCAGAT
>CAJNOQ010006776.1:0-13190 GCA_905250885.1 Didymodactylos carnosus
TATCCTGAACGACATTTAGAAAAGCGGCATCCATTAGCATTTATGCCATTTGGTGTAGGTCCGAGAAATTGTGTCGGAATGAAGTTCGCTCTGATTGAAATGAAAATTGTTTTAACACGATTATTAAGACAATATACGATCCTTAAATGTGATAAACTCGAAAATTTTAAAATTATAGAAAAATCTGTAATTACACCCAATGAAGTTTGGATTAAATTAGAAAAACGATTTTGACAGAAAAAGAACATCATTTATTTCGTCGTTATTCAATTTCCTTTTGCTTTGGAGAATAAATAAAAAACAAATAATCGTCTTTGCCTCTTGAATTGTCAGACTAAAAAAGAAAATGGTTGGTTATTTCAAGCTTAAAAATAACTCGTAGAAAGGTGTGTATGCATCCGAATGCATCGATTAATAATCGAATATTAATATTTAACTTATAAATTCTACGCATAAGTTTACTAGAATAATTTTAATATCAAACATGTTACAAACAAGCAGATCAATGGGAACCTCGACTTCCAAATTCAATCTTCCTGCTGAATTAGTAGAGATACGCTGACTAACAGTACAGGAATTTCTCCAAAAAGACACCTAAAGGACACGTCAATCGATCCAGTTATGAGTGCTGATTCTAAATATGGCACTGCTTTTGAAAAAACGATGAAAGTTTGACGCCGAAAGCTGCAAAATACGGCTGCATTTCCTAGTTTTTTGTTACCTGTTTCAAAAAAATGAATTTTCTCAACAAGAAAACAATATTTTCCAAAACTGATGCTTAACTTTTTCCGCTTCCGTAGTAATACTGAATACAGTGTCGTAGAAAGGCGACCATTTAATTATTAGCATCACAAAGAATATTTGTTAATTTCTTTTTGCCTGATCATCTTTAATTTGCTTAACCGTTTTTCTTTGTAATTCTTCTTTATTCTTCTTCTTATTTTCATCTTACGTCATTGTTGCTGATAAAAAACACAAACAAAGAATACTGACCTTGTGTGTTCGTACTATCCTGAAGTTTATTGCTTTCGATATATTCTTTTCATATATTAAATCAGTAGCAATAACAAAATGTACAAAAGTTTACTTGTGAATTATATTCTCTTTATAACAGCAACGACATGTGATAAATATTATGCAATTAAACCGTACTCTGAGTATGTACCGAATGAGTTTTGCTTTCTATCTGGACAATTATCTTTATTTTAGTGCATCCGTATTTCCACATTATGGGAACATATCATTGTTTGATACGGAAACAAAATTCTTTTTACCAATAGCTAATTTTACATTTGATGTAAATGATACATCCGATCTGTATTATTTTGTCGCGGGTCCCGTAGCTGTTAACATCGATGATTCTATAATTTATATGCCAGTAGAATGTGCAACATCATTTCAAAGACTATTATTACTGTCATATAATATGAAAACGGGAAAATATTATCAGAGTAAATGGATATTATCCAGTGGTGTTTTTCATTTTCTTTTTTATGATCCGATTAGAAGACGTCTCTTTGGTTTACGTGATGTTAGTACATTCACATTTTATATGGAAGAATATGATTTAAAAACGTTGGATGTTGTGAAAGTTTATACACAGCAAGATGGTGAAAAATATGCATTTACATATGCGGAATGTTCATCATTTGATTATAATGAAAACTGGTGTAGTACAAGTCCGAACACGGTTTGAAGGTTCAACTATTAATGCTTATTGGATCAAAATGGATTTGAATTTAGTTGGTAAAAAAGAAGATATTGTTACCGAATTTCGTCTTATGCCTGATGTACATAATTTTGTTACAATGACATACGATATTGAAATTACGAAGCTTATTTTGTGTACATGGCAACATGGATCGATTGATCGTGATATAATTATGTTTCATTTAGATCCATCTACAGGTAAATTTCCCGTTGCAAATAAAACTCGAACATTATTGAAAACTGATCATAAATTAATTGATTATGCCCAAGCTGTATGGAATCCAGAACAGAGAGAAGTGTTGTTTATGATAACAGATGAAGATGATGACATAAATTATATGATCAGAGTAAACTTTGATACATTGGAAATATTGGAAAAAAAAGTAATTAATGAGAAACAAATACCAGCATTTGCCTGGTGGAAATATTTATATTTTTTGTGAGTGTATGTATCTTTATTGAAGGATCATACGAAAACTTCGTTGTTTTTCCTAGAGAAATGGAATTTTTAACACTTAGATATTCGGTTGTAGTTGCTAATGGCAGAACTTTCATAAGAAATGTTTTATTTAAATTTACATGTATATTAATAATTTATTTTGATTTAATTAATTTAATTCAACTAATATTTAAGTTTTCGAATCCTACAGGATTCATTATCAGAAAAACATCGTACAATCAACAAAATGTATATACGTTTCTACCAAATAACTGTTACTATTTGCACAGGTGTATATACTGAATATATTCGACTACTTCTATTCCACGTCAATGTGGAATTCTTATCATGTAAGAAGAGAAAAAGGAAAGAGAAGAAGAATCTAAAATACAACCGAACACAAAATGAAATAAAATGACGAAAACTTGACTCTTAGTCAAACAAGGTAAATTAAATCAGAATTGAAGTTTCGCGAAATCCTTCTAGTGGGTTTTTGAGGCCTGAAGTTCAGATGCTCAGCTAAAAACAGTTTCAAAAAGTTTATTTATTGTTTATGTTGATATTTAGAGTTGTATTATTATTACCTTTTATTTTAGAATAAATTTTAAGAATATTCAAAGAAATTACAGTAATAGTTAAATTTTTAATAATTAATGTTTCATTTTTGATTACCAATTATAATAGATTTGTATATTTAGGAGTAAGTTTAATTATGAAATAATGGTGTACTTATAACGTTAAAAAAGAATTGGTTTTAGATATTTTTTTAATAACTAGAGAACGAAAAAAGCTGTTTCTTCTACACTATATCATGCAGGTGAATAAAACTTTTAAAAATTGACCTGAAATATTTTGGTTTTGAAAAGGTCTTTTAGAAATCTTTCGATGTAAAAGAATATTTTTTTACTATTCGTAAGTGGGGGAGAGACTAGGATAGAATAGAAGAACAGCAAAGTACAAAACAAAACCACACAGATGTTGAAGTCAAACACTAAAACCTACGAATATTAAAGCATCAATTTTACACTTGTTGTAAATTATCCAAAAGTAAACTTGAGGTGTTCAGTTCCTCATCCTGTTTACTGCTATAGTATATTCTACACCTACTGCTCAACTCATACAGCTTTCGTTCTCTCCGAGGGCATCATCAGGCAATTGTTTATTTAAACTTCGTTATTATTTACTACAACTATAAGGCTTCGATTCATAGATCATTAGACTGAACTATGAAATCTCATTGAAAACAGTAATATGGTAACAATGAGGGAACAGTATTGGACTGGATAAAAAAAGAAACAGTAGAATTAAAGGTTGACTCATAATTTATGAATGAAGCCTTATAGTTGTAGTAACTAATAATGAAATTTAAATAAACAATTGCCTGATGCTGCTCTCGGCGAGAGCGACTTGAGCAGTATGGGATAGAAGACAATATAGCAGCAAATAGGATGAGGAATCAAACATCTCAAGTTTACTTTTGGATAATTTACTACAAGTATAAAATTGATGCTTTAAAATTCGTAGTTTTAGTGTTTGATTCCAGCATCTGTGTGTGCTGATGGATCGTAAGACGCAAGAAGTGTTATTTTTCTAGTATTTGTCTAAAGTATAGGTCGCTGATGACGATAAAAGTAAAGGAAAGAGACAACATGACGTGCGACGATAAGGAAGAAAATGTTTCTGAGACTTTTTCGACTGTTGGACTTTTAACGCTAATCATTAATTTGAGAAGTAAAATATCAAAAATGCGACTCCATTAGCCTCTAGTCACATGTGTTTTCGTCAACTTAAGACCAGTCCGAGTTCTCTACAATGTTGCGTTACTGAGAAATCTTGCAGCTACGAATATTCCAGAACGAATAGCCCCACATTCGAATCGAAATTGTTAGCAATCATTCTTTTTCTATTGAAAAACAATAATTGCATACTATGCACAATATCAGTTCGCTGCGAACTCAAATGTAGTAGTCACATTTTCAGTTCACACCGAATTATATTATATATATGTACCGGACACATGTACAAGGTTATTCGTGGCCGGCGGGAGGGGGGAGAAGTGAGATTTAGAGTGAGCTCGAAAAGTAATTGCACGATCGTAAATTCATAAGATACCTAAGATACTCTAAATACCCTAGAGACCTAACGAAACAAAAAAGTTCCAGAAAAATGAGTTCGCAGCGAACTGAGATTGTACACGACCTCAATAATTGTTAATAATCGTTCCCGAACTTTAATCAATTGTTAATTGTAAACAGTTACCTAAATTTCTTTAGCTTGTTCAACTTGTCAAGTTCTTGAGAAAATAAAATGTTAAAATTTCGTATTCAAACTTAAGTGAGATTAAAGAGAATGAAGTTATATAGCGTCTAAATACATACAGCGTTTACATCTCGACAAATCTGAGTTAGCTGTTGTATTGTCCAATATCAATCTGCTTAGATACATTACTTGTTTTGTGAAAAATATTTGGAGAAAAATGACTTTAAGATTTAAGATTTCAGTAATAACTGTGTATGTCTGACATACACTGGAAAAGTAATAATTGAAAAATTTTCAACATGTTGTAATCTGACGTTCTCTCTTACAGTTCGGAATCATTCCGTATTTATTTAGCAGTCTAAATTTTTACAAATATTTCTCATTAAAACAAAAAAAATTAATTTTGTTTTTCTTGATGAAAGACAAAATTCAGACTAAGAGTATGATGTATAGCGGTAAAAAGATTCTTCTGCTTGGTCGAGAAACCAGGTAGTTACCACTCTTATTCAGCTTCATACTAAACTCTTCGTGAACACTTTTTTAATCTTTTACTCGTCATGAATCAATAAAAAGAGCAGCCACCTTGGAAAATTTTCTTGTAAGAGCTGAATTGCACTCCTATAAGAAGGCATGTACTACAACTCGATACGATCACAAATGAAATTTGTCTTTTTTAGACAGATATTGAATGAATTTCTGTGATTAAGAAAAATTATTTTGTTCTTGATTAAAAACAGAAAGATAATAATGTTCAAAAAGTCTAATCTTCATCATCATCATCATTTGGTTGTGGTACTGGCATTAATTCATGTTCATGCCCTTTCTGTTGACATCCGGCACATAAATCATAATTACCACATGTTTTACAATAATAGCGTTCACCAACCAATGGTGACATTTGACATCCGTCACATGTAACTGATGGCCATACAAATTCATCTTTAGATAATTTTGGATATTCTACCTTTTTACCTTCACACCATGTTTCAATGGCTTCTAATTGTTTTTTGTCTATGTCTTTTCGACCTTGTGTTGTTAAAACTTGACCATTAGGTTTTAAAACGACTAATGACGGAATACCGTGAATGACAAAATAAGATTTGAGCTGAATTTTAACTTGATCATTGTTGTAGGGTATAGCTTTCCATGGCATTTCTTTATAATAATCATCAAATGATTGCTGATCACGATCACTTGAAACAAATATAATATCAAACGGCAATTTTTTCTCATTGACAGCTTTGAGATACAACTCCGCTAAAAGGGGTGTAAAATCACGACAAGGTGGGCACCAATGAGCAGAAAAATACAAGGCAATATATTTTTGATTTGTTTCATCTAATTTAACTTGTTTATCTTGATCAAGTAACATACAGTTTTTTCCGAACAAATCTTCAAATGTACATTGTTGTTTAGGAATTAAATATTCCATTAGATTATGTTCATGTTTTACTGTTTGGTTTTGATAACATTTTTCACATAACTCATAATTACATTCACGTTTGGGACAACCATATCGATTTCCAACAATTGATTTCACATAGCACTGGTTACATTTAATGTAAGACCAAACATATGTATTTTTCGGATAATCTTTAATATCAGCTTCCCATAACAATGTTTTACCTTCTAGCCATTTATTAATGGCTATGAGACCATCGGTAACAATTTCATCATCGCCATCCGTTGTTAATATTTCGCCATCTGGCTTCAGGATAACCAACGCTGGAATACCTTGAATTTCATATAATTCATTCAATTTATCAGCCCGTTCATGTTCTGTAAAAAAAGGATTGTTAAATTATTGAGAGTGAAATAGTAGTTTCGTTCAGAGAATGATTCTACATTTTATTTTGTCTTGCGACTGTCTTCTGGCGATCTAGCCTGATCTAAATTTAAACCTTCTTTTATCGGCCAGGTCATAGGAAAGCACCTCAAAAAAGTTTGTATTCAATAGGTGGTGCCAACTACGAATATGATAATTGATGCGATTACTGAGTTTTTGAAGAATGATGATTCTACAGTGGGCAATTTCGGCTTATGGGGTAAACACCTCTTGCATTCCCATTATTGCGACTCGTAAGCCAAACGAACGGCTAAATACGACAAAAAAGCTTTTTTCTCGGAAAATCACCTAAGGATCTTATGGCTAAAGAATTTTGAAGAAAACGTTTTGTCCGCAAAACAATACTGTCATTTATCCTTCGGTGAAGGTTTTCGCGCTGCTTCCAATGTGCGTTTATTTTTTCTTGAAAGTGTTTCTGGCTGGTCTAAGAAAAACTGATTTTCTTAGAAAACCTCAGGATTTTTTCAAAATTCCAAGTAGAATCCAGAAACCTTCACGCTAAGTTATCTAACTGGGTGAATGTAGCGTATTTAGAAGAATATTCTGCCAAAATTTGAGTCAGTTTAAGCGAGTCAGTTGTTAATAAAAGCTGATCATTTCAGACAATTAGATAAAGAAGACGCCATTTTCTTTTTATAAATTCTGCTCGTTGTATGACTATTTTTTTCTTCACAAAAATTTTTCGAAGTAACGCAAGAATTTCATGATTTTTGACGCATAAAGTATTATTATCCGTAATTACAATAATAAAGCCCTATACAGTGTTTCTTAGACAATCATTGAGTAGATTCATCGAACCTGCCTGCAGACAAGCACCGTAGTTCGCTCCCAGGTCTGCTTCCCGCAAACCCGTCTCCTTCAAGCTAGGATGAGTCCACTTAGAAAAAATGTCGAAGTATATTTTCAGTTGGAAAAGAACCATTTATGTAAATATACGAATTTGCAAATTTTTTATTAGTGGGTTTTGGGCGTAGTCACACTAGAAAAGAAATTTTCTGAAGCCAAAGATATAATGCATGCGGTAACCTTTTTAGCTGCAATTGCAAGAAAATTTCGATCTTTTTGTCTACTTTGAAAGTAATCCGGCTTACTTTTTTATTTTGCTCATTCTCGTTTGAATCTCTGTAAAGCAAGAATAGAAAAATGTTTATAACTGAGCAGTCGAAGGCTACATTCTAAAATTATATGATAAAACTCAGTCAGTTTAGCTGTTGTCTTTTTTTACGTTACCTTCGAATGGTAATGCTTTCCATGGCATATCCTTGTAATAATCATTAAATGCATTCTGATCATGATCACCGGAAATAAATATAATATCAAATGGAATGTCAGGATTTGTCGATTTCACATTCTTATATACTTCAGCTAATTTTGGTGTAAATTGTCGACATGGACCACACCAGTGTGCTCTGGAAAACAACAAAAGTCGTTCCTTTCAAAATAAAAACTACAACAAGATTTAAATTACGAAAAATATAAGCCAATTGTTTTATTATTTAATTCACAAGTATCTATTGTTGATTGACAATTTAGTAATTTTTCACCTAAATATTCACCACCTAATTTTGTTGTCATGATTGCTGTCCGTTCGTGTGTATTGTACAAAATATTTTGTTCTTTTTAGTGTTATATATATCTAAGACGTCGATTGCTCACTCTTACGGTCTTATGTGAAAATACAGTTAAATCATCTGAAGAAAGGAGAAAAGAAATACATCGACGTAATAGTAAATGATGAGGTTCTTCCTTTAGTGCAAAAAAGAGAAAAAACAGTATTTTTTTTCGTTCTTTATAAATCAATATTATTATTATTCGTGTTGGGGATACACACATACGTATATTGTACAGGCTTTTAAGTAAAATATTCTATTATCTTGATCGACTGATTTGTTCACTGTCTTTATTTTCATAGATGTCAATTCAAAGATTGCAATACAGAACTATGCAGACTATAAGAACTTTCCAGTACCGACCAACACCCAAAAAACTATTCAAAACTACGCAGACCTATTCATAGTATACATTGAGCGAGCCATGAAATATCACTGTTCTCATTCACTGTTCTCGACAGCTCTTAGTCGCATAGTTCTGAATAGTTCTCAATGTATACTATGAATAGTTCTGAATGGTTATCATGGTGGTAGCCTGTGGGGAAAGTTCTCATAGTCTGCATAGTTCTGTTCTGCAGTCTTTGAATTGACATCACTCTTTATTTTAAAACGCATCTTGACAACTGAGATGACGCGTCAGTAGTCCAAGTTATTATCTCTTCCACTATGCGTGGATCTGGCAAAGAAACAACCATTATCAATTAAAAAGATGTTTGTAAAAACGTTTCCCACAAATCCCGACCATCTAATCATTGCAGAGTTGGAACCGGGCCGGTGCCGGTCCAGTCCGGTGTAAAAGTTTAGACCGGCCGGTCTCCACTGATCTTTTGCCGGTCTAGAAATATTTTCAAACCGGCCGGTGATCGACCGGTTTTAAATTCTTAGCATTTTTCTCTTCTTCGTTCAAGAAAACTGACATGTTCTTCAGACATTAAATTTAAGACAAATGCAGATATTGTTGTAAACTGGAATTAGGACAGTGCAGAAAAGTGATAACTTCAAATAAACAAGTAACAGCAATATGAAAAAGCTAGTGAAAATGACTTTTTCATTAAAAATATTTTGATTTACTGATAAAAGCGTCTAAACCGCCCAGTTTTTTGCCGGTTTTTCACCGTTCTCGAAATTTGTTGAAAACCGGCCGGTCTTTTTGCCGTTTTTCACCGGTCTAAAAAGATTTTTGGGCCGGCCGGTCCGGTCCGGTCTGCTGTTTTGAACCGGCCGGCCCGGCCTCTTATTTTTAGACCGGTTCCAACTCTGAATCATCGATTATCCTTCTCGGCTGCTCTCCTGTCACTGTATCCATGAAAAAAAAAATTGAAAAACTATCTTATACTGTGATTGATCCTTCGAGTGCAGACAGTATTGTTCAATAGCAGCCAAAGAAAGCCAGGAGAAGCAGCCAAATAAAGCGTCTCGTAAAATAAAAGAATAGTTCAAACATCGGTTTTTTACTGCAATCAGTTTTAATCAATAAAAACATTAGGCACTGGCTAATAAACGAATATACATAGCTATGCTTTCAGAGCATTTTACTTTTATTCTGACAATCATCTATTTTATTTTCTTCTTCCAGCTAGAATAGGCAGCCATTGTTGCTGTTAATTCGGAGTGTTGCTGAGACGAATTCCTGCGTTGGACGCAATTTCACTGTTAGAAATACTACCAACAGGAATAATATTCTAGATTAGCTCATGTGTATTTTAGTTAGGCTCAACTGCACAATTTTTATCAAAATGACTAGGTGGCGCCATCGATCGATGTCATCATATACATTATTCATCAATAGTTGCTAAAAAATAGGAAAGATAATGCATTTTTGACAGAAATGTTTCTAAATAAGTTGCAACACGCGTCAAAAACGTCTTTTGCGGTGGTTCGTGGTTAATTACTGAACATCAAGCAATGCTGAATAGATTTTATGGTATGTCTGCTCAACGATGTGACCTGGTGAAGCGTCCATTTTTGATATGATGAACACTCTGATTGTAACGCATGCAATAAGTCCTCAATTCAGTATATACTTGAAGCGTATCATATTACTGGATGTGTTTGAACCAGAAGAAAAATTAATAGTTTTCTGAAAACCTTGGAGGGAACTTCAGGCCTCGAAAAGCCATCCATTTCGCGAAACTAAGTGTTTGGAAATGTTCCTGGTCATCCTCTGACATGATTCAAGTACAAAAAACTCAAAACGTTTTTGAGCTGGGAAAGGGCCTTACCCATTATCGTCCTTTGAAAGAAAATATCACATTAATATAGTTGTCGTTCCTCTCTTTTGAGCCTATAGCCAGACGAGAAAGAGTCTTCAGAAAAAACATAAAGAGACACTTATCAGTGCGTACCATTCATCTGTAGTGCATTTGAGCGGATTACCAAAGATTCTCTTATAATTAATCAATATGGTCTATGGTCTGTTGCCAGTATTCCAACATTATCAAATGTTACAAAATGGCAACGCACGTTTACTAAGATTTACATTTAAAATCGCTATTATCGGAATTGTTTAAAATCGATGATTGTAAACCTTCAATTTTATTAACCATACCAAATGGAAATAGAAATTTTTATTTAAGTCGATTACAACCACCATTCTTTCCATTGATGATTACATTATTTGATTTCTTAAAAGATGTAAGTATTTAGTAAAATACTTAGCGGAATTAGAACAAGAATATTTATTTCTCACTGGAAATCCGTTTAAAACATGTATTACTTGATTCTTCTAGCACAGATTAGTGGTTTGTAGTTATCAAGTTTAGAATATCTGAAACTTAACCATTGTAAACACAATCGCAGCAAAAATTATTTGTACCATCTTGTTTTAATCATAACTCGGTAACGAAAAAAGCATTTGACTAGCGGTTTGCCCCAAAATATTCTCCGTTCTCTCTAGTATACTTGAAGATAAGAAACGCACTGTCCGAGTTCCATAAATTCCGGAATTTTATTCTTACTACGAGCATTTTTTTGTAATCGTGAGAATTTTCCCTTGACTAAAAACCAAATATAGTACACAAATCACAAGACGAAAGACTTCTCGAAATTCCGGAATTTTGCGTCCCTCCACAAGAATTTCACTTCTTTTCATGAGAATTTAAGTCTACTGCACGAGAAGTTCAGTTATGAAAGAAGCAAGATCAGTAACCAAAAAGATAATTTTAATCTCTCACACGAGAATTCACCTTCTGCGAGCGGAACTGAGAATATCCCTAATACATTTACATTCTTCACAGAATCTTACTTTTCCACACGAATTTTGAGAATACGTCTAACAGACTAAAATTGTCGCGGTAATTCTCAAAATTCCTGTGGAAAAGTACAACTCTCGCGAAGAGTGTACTAGGGATGTTCTCAGTTCCTCTCACCCAAATAGAATTATCGTGGAAGGGACTAAAATTATCGTGCACAAAATAGTATATGTATCGTCGTGGCTAGTGGTCCAGTGTGGACCACAGGATCGTCATCGTTGAACAAAGAAGAGTAGAACTTTGGTTTCAGCAAATTCGACACAGTTTTTTCTGAGAGCATTTCTAAGGTCTGCCGAGTGGCTAGAAATGTTGTCCTGGTCATTCTGCATCTAAGCATGTATGTGTCGATGGAATTCAAGGAGAGGCCGATTCCATCAAATAAATCAAAAGTAAATCAAATAAATTAAAAACTGCATGTTCCTGATCTGCTTGAAAAGCTCTGTCGAATCCTATATAATAAGTTCAAAAAAACTTCCACTTGAATTTTGAATTATCTGCATCTAAGTAATATTTTGGTTTTCTTACATGCGTAGACAACCCCGAGTATCCAATTCAAAGTGGAATTTCAAAACTTCAGAATGTAGACTATTTAAGCTATTCTATATCCTATCTATACGAGATCTCGAAAGAAATCTTTCAAAACCCTCAGGTTTTCCAAAAGGGTTTCTGTAAAACCGATTAACAAAAATGTGCTTTTCGATTGTTTCGATCTTATAATCAGGTTTAGCGGGCAACATTAATCATATCCGGAGATTTTGAGCATGTTCGGATGTTCTTTAAGTGAATAGTGAATTTTTTAATATTAGGTGAAAACAGCCTGAAAACCCTAATTTTCATAAAACCGACTTTACGCTAGATTTTTAAAAATTTTTCTAAAAATAAATATTGCCACAAAACTCAGCATGGTCCGTACCACTGTTAAGTAAAAGAAAAAGAAAGAGAAAGAAGAACTAGAACATAAATAGTCTACTCTGTGTGTGTGTCAAATTTCAAACTATACTTTATTCTGTACAATTTTCTTCCGATGAAGAAGGATAGCATGAATTTCGCCGTCGTACACTTTGGAAGTAGACTTTCGGGAATTGCCGAAAGTTGTGTTCTAATTGGGAGGAATTTGTAATCCAAGGCGTTTACCATAAGTCTGACTGCATGACCCAAAATAGGGTATTCGAAATACTACGTTTTCAGTTGTACGTGGATCAGTAGAGTTATCAGACACCGTTTTCTTGTTATAAATTCTGTCCAATTGTTTACCACTAATAGAATCGACAAAAGAAAGCGGGTAACCGTTCTTCTTAGCTAGATTTCTGATAAGATCGAATTCTTTATGGAGAGAGACGAACGATGAACAAATTTTTCCAGGACGAAAGACCATAGTTGTAATAGTATTATGTGTGTATCTTTTTACAACGAAACTGTTCCACTTTGTTAAGAGCCCTGAAAATGTCAATTTTCTGTACTCAGTGTCAAAATGGTTTACATTTAGTTATATACACATATAAAAGTTGTATTTTGGACTTTTCTCTTTTTCGTTCTGTGTTATTACACAAAGAAGAAGAAAAAGTTGTAGTTTGTAATTCTTGTACAATTAGTTTGTTATGTTTTGAAAATGACCATTATCACAACAAAGATAGATTAAATTTCATCATCGTATAAAATGAAATTTATTACATTAGAAAATATCGTTTATTAACGTTTTCGTTAATAATATTTTCTATGAATAAAATATACTTATTGGTAAACTAAATATAAATGCTATTAATAAAGATTTAAATAATTCGGTAATCGATTTATTGCTTGTATTATGATAATGAGTTGTTGTTTTTGATTTTCTATATTTATGATAAAGAATTGTAAATGAATATTGAATAGAATATATTTTCCAATGTCTATGATCTTTATGTGGATAGATAATACTAATGAATAAATCTTGTAAATAGGCTAATGATGCACAGTGGGCATATAGGCGGAAATTAGGCGGAAAATCGAAATAATCCTTTTTTCAAATATAAATAGTGCAAAATGTAGCTCTTGAAATTGTCTATCGAATGGTGTATAAATGTCTATTTTGAACT
>CAJNOQ010006777.1:0-13189 GCA_905250885.1 Didymodactylos carnosus
CCCCCTGATCACTGGAGTGACTACTTGTAGATCGATGGCAAAAAATTAAGACAGCATGGAATTTAAAAACTTTGGGTAGCTGGGTATTTCCGCGCAGGTCCGCCCAGTATAACATGACCTGAAAGCCGGGAAGGTTTGACTATATGCAATCGATAGTACTACTAAAGGTATGGAAAGACCACTGTCGGCCCATGGAAAAATTATTCCGAATACGGTTTTAGCTAGACGTTTCCAATTATAAATAAAAGAAAATATAAAAACTCGAGAAATTTCAGGAATTCGAGATCTTGAACATCTTGTAATTTCTTGACTTCTTGTACCGAGATCTTGGAAAACCTTGAATCATCGTTTTGTTTTACGCCCTTGTGTAACCATTTCACACTTAGCATAACTTCGAATTTTTTTCCGTCTTTACCATAGTTGTTTAAGGAAGAATCTGTGATTCTATATGGTCGTGTATCCGACGGCTACTATAAAAATTAAAGTACTCGCATAGGATAGAGATACAGATCGCTAGACTCGGTTTCTGATCCTGCTTTCGAATATCTTATTTTTATTACATAGAAGTTGAGTTCTGATTGATATGATCGAGAATTACGAGCAGAATTACGAAACATCGACTCGACGGCAAGACTCCGACTTGACTTGGTGCTAAGACCGTTACTGAGTGACGTACATGTCATTATACATAATAAACAAATATACTGATGCTTTTTGACTTTTTTACGTTTTTAATGAAAGATAGTATATTCAAAATTATAGAAAAGAATTTAAGTAAAATCATTTTACATACAAACAGCGAGCTTTCGATACTATCACAGTATCATTATCAGGCGAATGACTTTTGCGAGAAAAGAGAGACAAATATATACAGAGATTTTTCTACAAGGAATTTTCTGGTTGTGATTTCTCTATTTTTCTACTTTTTCTTTTCTTTTCTCGTCTAGTTGAATATGAGCGTCTTTGGTGATATATCATTGTATGTCAGGTTATTATGTTGATATGTTATCAGTGTCTCTTTTAGTAATCTTTTGATTTCATTTCTTTCAGAAGCCAAAACTCATGGTTTGTCAAGTTCTAACGTGTGATTGTTATCACTAAAGACGGTCATATTCAACTGGACGAGAAAAGAAAAAGTAGAAAAATAGAGAAATCACAACCAGAAAATTCCTTGTAGAAAAATCTCTGTATATATTTGTCTCTCTTTTCTCGCAAAAGCCATTCGCCTGATGATGATACTGTGATAGTGTCAAAAGCTTGCTGTTTGTATGTAAAATGATTTTACTTAAATTCTTTTCTATAATTTTGAATATATAATAAACAAAGAAAAAACAGAAAAAGACATGTATTTCCTAAGATGGGTTCGAACCCAGTACCTAGCAACAAAATCGTCAATTAATCGCTAAAATCACCAAAAATTCGGCCATTAATCGCGATTAAGCGCATGATTAATTGCCGATTTTTATGCAATTTTTAGTATGCGGGGGGTCACACACGCTAGACCGTGCACATATTGAATAAACATGCATAGAGAGGAAAAAACGTGCAATGTATTAAAATGAAAGCGTTACTTTCGCTTGTAGTTTCTCTTACTATTATTATCATCTAAAATTTCGACTAAAAGCTTGTCTACTAAAAACCAGAATGATATTCTGGAATGGCAGAATGGCATTTTAGAATTAAAGTATCTCGGAATCGGTACACTCGCCGTGTTCTACTCTTCCCCCTTGATTGTAACACTGACTAGTATATCGGCATTAGTATGAAGTATAACCAGTCGGTCGATATTACTGGTATTTTGCGGTATGATACGATTTTTCGAAAAACATTGGGAATTCAATTCATCTGTGATGAATTTCTTACACAAAAATTTCGTCCAATTGCTTAAACTTTGTCGGCTTATATAACCTTCTTAATTTAAAAAGTTGAATTGGATTGCTGTTGTCGTTAAAAAGAAGTGTGAAAAATTAGTTATACATAATCAAAGTGGAAAGATTAATCAAACGTCATCACGTATATGAAGCATGCTCATAACTCCATTTAAAAAAGAAACGGACGTTGATAACGTGTCATCTACAGATATTCATATTTAGTTCAACTGCCTCACATTCTGTATAACTGTAAATAAGTTCACAGTCAAGAAAAACAAGGTAAACGTATTTGTATTTAGGCACAACAGGATTCAGACAAGTCCGTACCGATCGGTAAATTGGTCATTGGTATACCAGCCGGTACCGGTATGAAGTTTGTATACCGATGCATAGTGGGCATTTTTCGCTAGAGCAGGCGTGCATGTGTTCTAAAAGCAATCTGTGCCTCTAAAGTTCGTATAGGTTTTTGGTTGTGCTGTTTCTAAAAATGTAGTTTTCAAAGTTATGCAGTGGTTAACATAAATCTCCGTCTAGTCACAAAAACGACATAAAACCGCATGCGCTATAGGTGCAAGACACGGAGATTAACGTTGATGAGAATTTGAACGTTATCGGAGTTTAGGAAAATTTAGGAAGTCGGTTGCACTGGTAACGTAGCGAGGAAAAGGAATTTTCTGAGGAAAACTACGGATTTTTTACACACACTTTTAAACAAAAAGGAAATATTTTTTCAGCCTCAGATAGCTGACATTTTTCTGCTGCAGAAAATATCAAACGAAGTGTTTCGATCGCTTTATTCGAAATACGCAATCAACATTTTCAAAAACGATTTTGAGCCAAACCTCCGCCTATATAGCCACTGTGCTGTGACCAGTATCGCATTTTTCATACCGGTTACACCCCTGTGCACAGCTGCACCGTTTTCTCATAGCAATGTTTATCAGAGATAAATTTATTTCTGTTAAGCTTTTGTTGTTCGTTTAAGCGTCCACTTTACAGTTCTTTTTTACTTTCTTTCAAGTAAAAAAAAGAAACTGCGATACTGTAATACACCAGTAAAACGAAGCATGCTTTTGCTAGATACTCTGTCCACCAGATTTTCTATTCTTATTGTATAGAAAAACAGCCATCGCAACAGTTCATTAAAAGCCCAGTATGTTTTTGTCCTTTTTTATTTACTGATTCGAAAATACTGAAGGAAGATCCCTGCCTATTCAAAAACGGTATCATTTTTTTCTCGAGCAGCTGACATGCGTCGAGAGGTGAAATCTCCAAGCGGGAGAATTCTTGTAATTTTAAAGCGGCATTAAAAATGGCCTTCATTTTAAAAGGTACTCCACTAACTCCTGTTAGATACGATAACTGTTTTCTCTCAAAAGCGTAACACAAAGAAATTCGTTATACTGCGTAAGTGGATACGTTAGCTGTAAATGATTCGATGAGCCATGAGATGACTGTCCACATGCCAATATAGTACGATCATGTTATGTCAGTTGTTCAACAATGTGTCCCTGTGAAGTCTGTTTCTATTGTCAAACAGAGATATTTCCGTTTTTCACATCGTATACGATGTTATACGACAACTGGTTGGGTATACTCAACCAGTTGTTCGAAGGGTACTTCAAGTGCTCGAAAATATGCTTTGAATGGGCTCTAACCGAGGGCCTATATTTGAGTACTCGCCTCGATTTCGGTCAGCGACAAAAGGTACCGTGGCCCTAATGAAGACTTGCGAGCTTGTATGTAATATACGACAGAGTGTGTGGAAGCACCTCAGCTTCTAAGAATGCGGCACACAGCGACAGGATTGTATTCGAGAGAAAATGTGGTAATAAAATAATCAAATATAGAGTATTGATGATCTTAAGTTAACCGTGGCATTGTATAGATAAAACAGTATGTTACAACAGTACGCAACTGGAGAAGAGTTTATTGTTTTTAATGACTGACTAATACGAGTAATTCATTGTATAGCATCATATTCTCACTACTGATCCATTTTGTCGGGTTGTACATATGTTATTTTTTTAGTAAGAACAAAGACGTGTACTGGAAATAGATAAGAAAATGACAATCGTCCGGAAGAAAGCGTAAGAACGATAATAGTGTTTTTAGAAGTATAATTGATACTTTGTGTTTTCGTCCAGAGATTTGATTACCTCGAGTAGTGTCGAGTATCAAGTAGTCGAGTCCGAATATCTCGAGTAGGACTCGGGCTCGATGCATGCCTATATACGACCAGTACAAAAGAAAGATAACAAACTACTCGTCAAGAACTATCGTCCTATTTCATTACTCATATTCTAACTCAAAAGCTGTCTAAAGCACTACTGAAATAAATGTTGTAAATTTTCATTACTACCATCCGTTGTGTCACATATTTGTTTGAAATTACATGTTTTGACAAATGATGAATAATGCTTAAGAAACTCGTGTACATTACATAATGGTTTTCCTTGACATCCATCTGGTATAACAAGATGTTGATTATGTATTACTTGCATCGAGTACCTATTGTCTGATCCTCGACAGTTTTTATATAAAATAAATGCTATGTTTGTATTCATTGGTGATATTAAACTTATTTTCCATTGGTTTTTTTGGCGAAAATGTTTCGCTTCCAATGAATAAGGATCTTTATATAAACCAAGTTTTGTAACAAATGTTGTTACAGTATTAGCATGACCAAAATAAAAATTATTTTGAGGTTTTTTCAACATTGTTGATAAATCAGAATGAAATTGTTTCATTAAACTACACGTTTGTTCGTAATTAATCGGATATTTATAACCATATCGACAGTTATGTTTTAAATCACCTAGAGAATAAAAACAATTGAATAATAAACTAAGTATATACGACAGAGCGTGTGGAAGCATCTCAGATTCTAAGAATGCGGCACACAGCGAAAGGATTGTATTCGAGACAAAATGAGGTAATAAAATAATCAAATATAGAGTATTGATGATCTTAAGTTAACCGTGACATTGTATAGATAAAACAGTATGTTACAACAGTGCGCAACTGGAGAAGAGTTTATTGTTTTTAATGACTGACTAATACGAGTAATTCATTGTACAGCATCATATTCTCACTACTGATCTGTTTTGTCGGGTTGTAAATATGTTATTTTTTAGTAAGGATAAAGACGTATACTGAAAATAGCTGAGAAAATAACAGTCATCTGGAAGACAGAGTAAGAATGATAATAGCGTTTTCGGAAAGATCAATTGATACTTTGTGTTTTCATCTAGAGATTTGATTGCTAGGAGTACAATTCTACTACAATATCATACTTGCTTCTTTAAGGGAGAACGCGCAGGAGCAAGAAATATGTGCCAGTTTTCTTTCACTCTGCAAAACAACCTTCTATATAAATAGATTAAAAGTATGTTCAACAAAGTATGTACGCTTCATTAGCAGCCGTCTAGTCTGCCCACTTTCATTTGTTACCTTCATATTCTTTAAATTCATTTAATTTTCCTGTTAATAATTTACACCAGGGTGATGTTTGTTCATCGATACTTGTTTCATAGGCACATGCTTTGGTGATTTGTTCCAACATTTTTGCATCCAATTGATCTTTTGTTAAACCAAATCGATTTCTCACATGTTGTAACTCTTGTTCAAATTCTATATTATCTTTCAAAAACTTTTTAGCATTTGAACATGCTTTATCATTATCTTCAACATCTATTTTGTATTTTGGACAATTTTCAGTATACTGCAACAGGCTATTATTTAATGGTATTGCAATAATGCTGATATCAGACATTTGTGGTCGATCTAGAAAACCTTGAATAAATTGCTTTGCCGTCTCTTTTGTACGTTGTAAATTTGTTGAAACTATTTTATACGGTAAATGTGTAATCGAGCGTAAACCAGTATAGAAATATTGACCAATCTGTCTCGCTTGACGTTTACCTAAAAAACAACTAGAAATTCTAGATCCAGATCACCAGCAAATTCAGAAATTTAACCGCGACAGCTTTAGCCAGGTGTTCGGGTGTTGCAAGACAAATTGCTGTAGCGGTTAAAACGTTTTCAGTTTTAACTAAGTGTAGTTGTGAGCGTACCAATATCAGCTAAAATATGATCATGTTTATTTGGATCAAATTTCATTTGCCATTGTTTAAATTGTTGTTTATCATCACCAGTCAATTTTGGACTATTAACCAAATTCAACTTTAATGCGTCTAATGCCTCTCGAATTTTTTCCATTTCTTTCTTTTTTGGATAACGATAGGCATGACGACTCAAATACCATATTGCAACGGGTTCACATTTTTGTTTGGATAAGTCTAATTTGGCGTTACCCTTGATATTATCATAATTAGTTTTTGTTGAAAATAACATAGGTGGTTCATTGTTGACTGACGAAAAGAAGCTTAAAAGTATTAGACAAAGGCAAATCATTTATTTCGTAAATGCGTGTATCGAATGCATATAACAATGATCGTTTTACTTAACGTAGAGTAGATAGGAAACTAAGAGACCATAATTAAATTTACATATATAGGTCGTTGAAAAACCAGAGGTTTACTCTTTTCATGACATACGCTAACACTAGATCGACTTTTTTACCAAAATCCGTTTGCCGATATTAGTTTACCTTTATTTTGTTTCAATTTTTCCACTTTGTCATTTGACAGCGTTATACTACGATAGAGTCGAACAATCTCTTCTTTATCTTGGATCGTTTGATATATTTAGGTAAGATTTTACGAAAAATCCGAAATAAACATCGAAATGTATGTAATTGTTCGATATCCTCTGTTCTCAATGCTTTATTAATTAACTGGTAGACGAATGCTTGGTTTTATATATCATCGTACCGCCTCGTCAGATTTGTATGTACGAGCAAATTCACAAATTCATTTCAGTTGTTTCTTGTTTCCACGATAATATTGTTGAAAGTGTTGTAGCAGTTGTAGTTGGCATCGTCATGGTTGTATCCTTGCACAGTTGAAATCAGAGAAACCCGACTGATTCTTTAGACAAGTCTCATATAATCATTGTGCTACGTGAATAACAAATAATTGCAATTAAAGTATCCGATACGGCTGAATTACCAAATCATCCAGTGTGTATAGCAGCGGATTACCATCATATTTCGTGTATGTTTAGACATGATTTCGCCTAAAATCTTTGAAAGCTGACGACCAAACTAGCTTTTCATTTTTATGTAACTCTTCTCCTGAATTCTTCTGAAAGTGAAACAGAAGTGAAAGTTTGTATAGGGAGAAATTGCTGGAAATCTGAAAATTTTACTCATTCCATACAAGCGTACAAAGGACGGGGGCTTATAAGGATCGAAATTTTCCCTTGATGTTTCTGAACAAGAGTTACATATTCAGAATCAGTGTGAAATTCTGCGTCGAATGGGGTATATGGCACCTTGGAAAAACCATTTTCAATTTTTCGGAAAATTTGAAACCCCTATGGTACATTGGAAAACGTTTTTACTCAGAATTTTTCTAAAGATACTTTATTCTATGCTGATCGTGAATATCACGTCGAAACTGAAAAATAGTTAAGTTTTGATCGAAAAAAATCGATTTTACTGACAGATGGCGTCAGCGACCTGGTTCATTAAAAGCAGGGTTTTCTCCCTTGGATTTGGTATGGAAACCTCCAAAACCCCCTAGATATACTCACAGATGTCCGAGCTTTCCGGTACGGGACAGAAATCCACTTCAAACTAGTGTTTTCAGGTCAGAAAAGCCACTTCAGGTCGAAAATTCGTGAAAAACCTGTTATTCGGCCTCGTCATTTGACTTTTCCGCCAACTGGATAAGAGGTAATATTACCGGAATAACATAGATGTATGCAGTTTTCAATGCTCTATCAAATGATGGCGAAATGTGTTTTTCAATGTTTAGCCATTTTGGGAAAATCTGGTTTTTCCAACTAAGGTTTTCTAGAAAACCTTACAAAATCCGGTTTTGACCTGAAAGCACTAGTTTGAAGTGGATTTCTGTCCCGTACCGGAAAGCTGGGACATCTTTGAGTATATCTAGGGGTTTTTGGAGGTTTCCATACCAAATCCAAGGGAGAAAACCCTGCTTTTAATGAACCAGGTCGCTGACGCCATCTGTCAGTAAAATCGATTTTTTTCGATCAAAACTTAACTATTTTTCAGTTTCGACGTGATATTCACGATCAGCGTAGAATAAAGTATCTTCAGAAAAATTCTGAGTAAAAACGTTTTCCAATGTACCATAGGGGTTTCAAATTTTCCGAAAAATTGAAAATGGTTTTTCCAAGGTGCCATATACCCCATTCGACGGAGAATTTCACACTGATCCTGAATATGTAACTCTTGTTCAGAAACATCAAGGGAAAATTTCGATCCTTATAAGCCTCCGTCCCTGGAGCTAGTAACGATATATTACTTGATGGCTTTCAATTATATGTTTGAATGGAGGAGTTACACTTTAGACCCAATGTCTGCGCTGACAAGCTTTTTCTTTCAGCTACTGTCTTTTTAATGCGAGTAGTGCGGTACGCAGTGGGCACTTTTCCATAGAGCATGCGGACATCTGTTTTTTTTTAGCGAAGAAATGATAATGTTTGCATAATATGGTCTTATTAAGCGTCAAATATTAATAAAAGTAAAAAACTTAAATTCGAAAAAAAGTCCTTCTCTTTTCCTGAGTTTTTGTCAAAAGAATTTGTATTTGTAAAATCAACAAATTATACATCATTCGATGTAGTTTTTCATGCTCATTCCAAATATCACATTAATTTTCAATAAAAGTATTTCTCAGCTAAGAAAAAGGTAAAATATCTGGAAAACAGACGGTTTTGTAGAAAACCTCGTGCTCGGAAAAATCGCCTCGTTTGGGAAAAAACTCTTTTTCGGTAAAAGACTTGATCTGAGACGAATAGTTCTTTTTACCAATAGATAGCTAATAGCGTCCTGATTCCAAATAACACGTTTATTTAAATATAATTCAGTTCAATAAAAAGTTGATTTTACATAGAGGTCACGGATATACGAGGTAATTTTCTTCAACATTTTTTATCCGCAAATTCCTCGTTCGAAACAAAAAATTTTATACCATTAGATAGCCCATCTATCAAAGTATGTTTACCACTATTTTAATTTTAAAAAACCGCACTTTCGATTTCTCGCTAAATGTCCGCCTGGTGCGGTATTCTCTAAAACTACATTTATTCAAAGTAATCATGGAAAATTCTACCAGAAATATCCCGCATATGTAAAATGTTCTTCAAACGTGGTGAAACTTTCGGCGTTTATTCATCTATCCTTCGTGACTTCTGATATATATTCCTTCTTTCGAAAAGGTTTATACCCTTGGGCGGTAGAGCTGGTACGTTAAGGTCATCACCGCCGATTACGGTCAACTTGAAAATCATTGTTCTCCACTAACAAGCGATATATATTCGTACATTTCAACTCATGTTTTTTACAACTACTTATCCAGAAAAATTTTCAGAGCCTGTATTCTGTTTTTTGGAGGATTAGCAAGATATTGCCTTTTACCGAGAAAGGCGGTTATGATTAATACGTATGCGGGAGATTTCTGGTAGAATTTCCCATGATTACTTTGAATAAGTCTAGTTTTATATAACACTGGTTTTTTGGGTATGAGTATTTAAAATAATAATATCGTCGATAATTCGCTCGCGTACAAACTCTGTCTGCTTTGCTTTGTCAAAGGGAAGACAGTTATTGATAGACTTTTAACTGACCTTATAGAGAATTTCCGTTTGCCGCAAACTCAAATTTTCAATAGTTGAGTCGTTCAAACTGAACCGCCCCGACAGGATTCTAGGATTCTTAGGATTCTTGGGATTCTAGGGTTCTAGGATTCTCAGGATAACTACATGCAAAAGAGCGAGATCTGCTTTTTGCGGAAACACACTGACACTCACCCCCCCCCTCACACTCGCCCCATATCCTCACCTCACACCCCTCTTCCCACACCCTCCTCCTCACCTCACACCCCTCTTCCCACACCCTCCTCCTCACCTCACACTCACCTCACACCCTCCTCCTCACCTCACACTCACCCCACACCCCTCAGAATCCTAAGAATCCTATGAATCCTAGAATCCTAAGAATCCTACAATCCTAAGAATCCTAGAGTCCTAGAATCCTGCATCAGCATATCATAACCTCACAAAGTTTTAAATTTTCGACTTGCGGCAAGACAAATTTTAATAGAAAATTTGAGTTTGCAGCAAAGGGAAGTTCTCCATGTTATGTTTTAACTTGGAAGTACAAGGTGAAAGTTTAAATTTCGACTTTTTGAAAGTTCAACTACGAGAGCCTAACGGAGCAATGTGGAAATTTTCATTAAGGAGAGTAAGATAAATACTGTTTTTATAAACATAGTTGATAGAAAACTCTTATCTGAGAGGTTTCTAAAGGAAAAGAAAAGAAGAAAGAAAAAGAAAACTGTATAGAAAAGAAATTTGTATTTGTAATTTTTCGATGTGAAACGATATTTTCCTTGGCAAGAGAAGTAAAGAACATGCACAGCACTTCCTCATAATCTTGACCCTGATCATAGACATACGTACGCCAAAATCGTCGTTGAAGTTTACGATCAATTTTTTTCTCTTCAAAATTGTGACGCGATTCACTAATTAAATTTATCATTTTTGGAAAGGACTGTTCACTGTATTTGCGTACGTCTACAACAGACACAAACAAATCCCAGTTACTTTATTAAAGTACAAATACAAATTAAAACTTAAATTTGTATTTTTAGAACAGTTTTCTTTTTCTTGTGTAGATGGGCAAAAGAGCAGATCTTTTTTATTTCGTGATACGCTTTTGTAAAATTTTATTTTTAATCAAGACTTTGATATAAAGACACATGTGATAGATCAATGAATGACTGAAAACTGAAAATTCGAGTGTAGTGTGTGGAATTCCGCGATGTTTTGCTGTAGGTTTTCCAGAGACCCTCCAAAGACCAGCTCAAAAACCTTGAAATGACTTGCATCAGATTCGTCATCGTTTTTAACGTATATACCATGACTTTGACGCGATTTGAACGGAAATTCAAGGTTTTAGGAAAAAATCACTTAGCCGATTTTGAGCAAACCGCGCCGTTTTTCAATGTTTCTTTTTTTTCCTACGCTGAAGAACAAATTCAAAAATGTACACATATAACTTTATTCTAAATTTCATGGCGAATCTTATGGCGAAAGAATCAGATCGCAAGTTCACAACCCTAAGGGCTTGATGTTTTTGCGAGATCGATGGGTCGAACTTCGAGTTCCGCCGGTTGAACCTCTTGTTTTTTTTTTTAGTTTCTGTTGAGAAACTTTAAAACGCAGTTTTCTAGATTCACTTTTCGATGTAGAATCTGAAAATATCAGTTAAAAAAAGTTAAAATGCAATCTGAAATGGTGACAGCACATTTTCTGAAAAGATGCGTTTTTTCGTGTTTTTGACCCGAGCTCAGTATTTCGGGTCTTTCTCCCTGAAGATGATATTTTTTTAAACTCGGACGGCGATATTCGTGATCAGCACACTTTGCTCTATCAGAATATATCTATTTGAATTAAAAATAAAAATGCGTGGTAACTTTGAATTACGCGCGCCTTACCACATGTTTTCTACGAACACAACAATTGCCAAATGTGTTAGTTCTTTGTAATTTTTGATTTGCTTTTTGCTTGTAGTAAAACGCAACGTGCTGACAAATCGAAAATCGAGCAAACTTGTATTTATTTCATTTACACAGAGCTCATCGAGTTGTGTAGGAAAAGTCCAGTTTTAATCCGTTTAAAACGGTTTTTCAAGTCAAAAATACGAAAACATTCACATTTTCAAATTGAGCACAATTAAACGGAATCTTTAAAAGTACAGTGACTTTTCATCTATTTCGTTCAGTTTATGTCTTAAAACAGCTTCATTTTGATTTCCTGTGTGAAATTGAGCATATGAAACTAAACGTGATTTGAAACATGCACGTATTTGTCATTTTTCTACGCTAAACCTAAAATTTCATCTAAAATAAAAGCAATATCTCGGCTCTCATCAAACTCTGAGTGAAATAATGTACTTTGCCGATTTATATGACAACTTTCAAATTTTGTGGAATATTTTTATAAAATTCTAGTGAAAATGTTTAAAGTTTTATTACAATCTCTTCGTGTCAAACTCAGGGTGAAAATTTGAATATTTTTCAATTTTGGTGTGACTTATTTTTTTTATTTTTTAGCAGTTTTTAGTTAACAGCAGTTAATAAGTTTAGTTTGACCACGATTTTGTTTAAAAACACTTTTGTCGACAGTTGGAGTTATATTAGCTCATTTTCAAGACTTGAATAGGATAGAAAAATATATAAAATTGAATACAGGTAAAAATAACTTTTTAAGTTATTGGATTTCTGAAAGAAAATAAACAATAACAAATGAATGACTCTTCGAGTCTATTAGTCTACTGGAAGAAAACTAACAACATGCTATACTATAGAAATGTATATAAACATTGCGATGAGACATCTGCATTTAAAAAGCATGAACAAGAAACTGTTCATCACATATATTGGCGAAATTGGAGAATTATATTCAAAGACGGTAGTATCAGACGGCATACCGTCTATCAGTGAAAGAATCAATGACTATAATTTCAAGAAAGGCTGTACTAAATGCCACTGTGAGATCTGTTCCTTTCGTAAGATACAGTACGAAAGAACGGAATGAAAAATAGAGGGATTAGATAACACAAAGAAACAGTCTCCATCTATATTATAGCATTTTATTTGTTCTTTTCCAGTCCACTAACAGACTCGAAGAGTCAGACATTTGTTATTGTTTATTTTCTTTCAGAAATCTGATGCTTCAAAAATTATTTTTACCTGTGTTCAATTTTATATATTTTTCTACTCTAGTCAAGTTTTGAAAATGAGTTTGTATAACTCAAAACGTCGAGAAAAGTATCTAAAAACCACGGTCAAATTAAACGCATTAGCTGCTGTTAAACTATTACTATCTGTTTACAGACATCCTTGGGAAAATCTATAGTAATAAATATGCGTTGGCACAATCCTTCTCACGTACATGATTCAACAGTTTTATGCATCGATCAAGAACATTACATTTATTTCGATTAAAAGTATTTTATTTCCGAGAAAATTCAAACTTGCTTGAAAAGTCAAGGTTTGGTGACATCTTTTGTGAAATACAGAGATTCGACCATCTATTTGACGGTCTCCGATGCTTTCGTTTTCAATACAGACGCCTTGAAAGTTGCAATTTTGCCCAAAAATGACCATTTTGAGCGATTTTGAGAAATGATTTTCTCCATGGAAACGGGGCAATTCTGAAGC
>CAJNOQ010006778.1:0-13186 GCA_905250885.1 Didymodactylos carnosus
AGGACGAATCTTTTCATCATTGGCGGGGAGGTGATGTAACGGTCTCGAAGCCCGTTACTATTCCTTTACTGTAATCTTCGAACTACAGCTGTTAGGCTCGAAGTTATAACTAGTAAAAAGAGTATAGCAGATAAAAATATGTAAAACGGCTGCAGTTAGTTTTTTCTGCGTATTTCACAACTGTTTAAATTGTACGCCACACTTGTTGATGAAATCAGTTTTTCAAATTACATCACCTCCGACTTTCGTATTCTAAAAATATACGCGCTAGAAATACGAAAGAAAGAAAATTCGTTCACTCGACAATGTCAATTATATTAATTTCCTACCGATAATTAATACTATTGACAATGTTTGTGAATTGAACATAATATATTGTTTCTAGGCTACAAAAATTGACTTGTAACCTTTTCTTTCGAAATTTGTAAATAATTTTAAAATCTTATTTTAAGTTTTTTCTTTTTTTTAAATAAAGAAAAAGAGAAGAAAATCTTAAACCAAAAATAAATAAAATATAATAAAGTTAACTTAAATATACTTAAGTTAGCTCACAGAAGTTAGTCAGACTGTTGCAGAAGTCGGGACGTCGCTTAAACGACGCTCACAAATTGGCGCCGTGATCCGGAAAAAGCCGGACACTTTCTTCATCAAGACTTTTACGTGAGCGTGTAGAAAATGTTCGGTCTACCACCGTGTTCAGTAGCCTGCTTTTCCGACCAAAAAGGCCGAGAAATGGCAAAACCAGAACGAAAGTTTCCAAGAGTGTCTCTAATTACCCTGAAGTACTCTATGTGTCATGAAACGTTGGAAAATCATTCTAAAATCACTTTAGCATAAAGTCCCAAAAAACGGCCTAAAAACTATCCGTTAACTAGCTATTAAGGGCCTGTATAGTCTAGTACCTAGATTAGGTGGATTAGTAAGAAAGGGTAGATTCGAACGATAAGTCAATATCACGAAGCTGGAGGAAAATTTTTTAGGAGTTAATATAACTTCTAAAAATCGGCCCGTTAAGGTTCACAAAACGACAAAAAAACGGCCAGTAAATGGTAAGAAAACGTTTAGAAAACGATCTATTTAAGACCCTAAAACGTTACGAGTTTTAGGATCTGAAAACGGTCCGTTTACGGCACGTTAATTTACCATTAACGGTGCCGTTTTCTTGGATCTGGATATCTGTGAAGCAGAACTACTATCACGTTGTTAAGGAGTACTTACCAGCCCGTTCTGTTTCAACGAGACAATAAAATTTTGTAGGAAAATTTTTCGTGTGCCAATCCAAAGTACATAACCGAATGCCGAATAAGATGTGTAATAATAGTAATTGACCGACAATATTGATCAAATTCAATAGTTTGATAAACAAATAACTAAAAAGGAGAAACACTTTAATTATGTTTATGGATAGAGAAATTAAGGTGTAAGTCATAGATTAGAAGTTAAACAAATGTTTAAGTAATGAGCTGAGATGTTTGTCCACTCGAACGAATGTAATTTAGAAAAGTCTATAATAGAAAAAAGTTCTTAATGTATTACCAGAGACACAATAGGCAGCCATTTTTACGTACAGCCGTAAATGGCTGTTTGAAGACACCGAGTGTTGATTGTCACCGGTAATCACCACACGGTTGAAAATATGAAATGTGACGATGTATTTGATCAGTTGCATCTTGAATAATTTCCAGACGAGAAACGTATAAGCTAATGTGCTATAATAACATGCTTAGATCAAACTCGAAAGTACGACTTGTAGAAAAAACTGTAGCAGGAATGTTCTCTTCTATTTCTAGAGATAGCGAACATAGTTCACAAATGTCTCTTAATCATTAGCAAAGCGTTCAGTCCTTAGTTTGTTGATGAAATTAACATTACATTCAACTTTATCAGAAGACAAAAGTCGTGAAGTATAGAACCAGAAAGGGGAAAAGTGAACTAAATTTTGCCGAGCAGTTAAGATTAAAATAACCAACCACTTACCCAGTTTTAGTCAGCCAATATTCACTATTTAAATAATTTACAGACATCTTATCCGGCAATTCCTTTGAATAACATTGAATTTGTGCTCCGAATAATGTGTTGGATGATATAATAAACACTACGCAAAGCAGTATGACTGTTGAATATGTTCGATCTAAAGAGTGATAAATAATGTAAAAAGAGCTATTGTTTGAGATGAATCAAACCAAACGCAACTTACTTATTAATTTATCATATTCGTTCTCGTTATATTTTGTTGACGATGCGATCGATTTTACTGTTTCTGATATTGTTGCCATGCTGCTAGAATAAAGAAAATCATATTTTTACACTGTGTGAGTTTATTAGCTAGTGAATAACTCCGAACAGTTCAATGTACAGCTTGACTAAAATAAGATCAAAGATCCATTCATGACTCGCAACACAAGTAGTGCTGCATGATATTGTACATATTCTATTTTCTTGATGTAGTAATCAAAAGTTGGAAAAACAAAATTGTATATTAATATTCTTTCAACTTCGTTATCTGATTAACTCTGGTCATGTTTCGCTTTGAATTGATTATTAATATAGAATAATTATATCAAAATGTTTGAAACAAAAATTAAGGGGCATCAGATCCACGAATAATACCCCTACTTTCCTCAATTAATATGTTAGAGTAACTGAGGACAATAATAACGTACATAAAGTATGTTCAAAGTTCGGATCTCACTGTGGCACTAATTTTACTGAAGACGTCTTCGCAAACTCGCTAGAAAAATGTTTCTTCTTTGTTCTCCTGACAGATAAATTCCTAAACTAGCTGTCTGTTTGCTAATGTATAGCTAAGATAGCTATTTCTCAAAATCGACTTTTCTGAAAATGCTATCGGTTCTAACGCAAATTTTGGCTATACAGCCATATGTATGTTACAGTTTATTACAGAACTTCAAACCTATCTCTCAACCATATCTTCGTAACAGCTGCATTCATTTGAAATACGCCTGAGGAGAACATCTGAAGTTCAGAAGCGGCACGGATAAACTTCAGAAGAAAGAAACTATCGTTTGAAATTGTTTCCTTCCATTCTGTCCTGTTACTGTGGCCTCTGTTACTGTGGCAATTACAAGTCAGGAAGAAAATAAGTTCGAAGTATTCTCTCTCTTCGCATTAGGTTTGTTTGACATTTAGCCCATAAAGCATGATTTCTCCAAATGAAATTGAAGAAATCGCTGTATCCTTTAATTGGAAAAGCTGGATAGATTTTCAAAATGCTCCTTGAAAATTAAACGGTTCTGCTAATGTTCAATGAATATTTTTGTTCCTTTGAGTTTTAATTATCTCAAACTTAATTTTTCTAGAACCAGTTTGCATATAATAATAAATAATATCCCATTGCTTATCGCCCGTTAGGGGCCAACCATTGTTTTCATTAGTTTTTTCCACTGGTATCTGTCCTGCGCTAAGTGGAACAGGTCCTGAGGGTTGCGATTCGATTTTCCGACTCTGTCCTGGTTCCTCGACAGAGGACGCGACACTGCTCACCAGGGCGACGTCCGAGCCGGTATGATTTTTGATAGCGATTGCACATGGTTGATTTCTTTCGTCTTTTCTTTTTATAGACGGCGGTATCTGCACCCCTTCCGTCACACGCACCTCCGTTGCCCGAACTTGCGACGGGCACAGAAGTCGCTGGATTGTGACCTCCATGGTAAAGTTTTGCATATGCTATTAGTATAAAGCACTTTTGGATGCTAAGATAAAAGAATTCTATGAAGATTGCATATTTTTGGTATCAGGACCGTGGTATATGGATTTCTTCAACTATCCAAATCAGAGAGCTACCCTCTATAGTAGCTGCTATCAAGTAATTCAATGTACATTTCTTATTTCTAATCTTTCTCAGATTTTAGAAATAATTTTTTCGATATCATAACTCAGAATCATTGCTTATATATATACATGAAAACGAAAGAATAAAATATGGATGCTGGGAAAAAAAGCGTATGTTTGTTGACACTGTGAATTATATCAAAGAAAGAAATATTCGTGAACAACGTTTGTTTTCGTTTTTACTTCTTTCTAAACGAAAATGAGTTAAATGATATCACTTTTATCGTCGCTTCCTATATAAATGTATGTATTATTTGCCAACAAATATTCAATATTCCTTTTATTTACTTGACGTTAAAATATTGCAAATTTTTCTGTACAGTACATGTATTCTCGCATAATACTTTCAAAGAAAAGTAAAAGATTTAAATAGTCGCATAAAGTCCGGTATGATAGTAAGCAACAGCAATAAGTCACAGCTTAATTTCAACATTCGCTACTTCAACTGTATTAACCAATAAATTCTCTTGCAAACGATAAATGTAAGTCATATATAAGGTGTGAATCCCATATTCAGAACATTCCGTACTTTTAAAAGGAAGGAGGGTAGTATTTAGCAATGCCTTGATTTGTAGAGTTCTATGAGATTTTGGAATTTCAGATTAATTCCGGCAGAATTTCAATGCTTATAATTTGTTCATTTCAATGCAATAAAACGAAAATTAAACAGAAAAGAATTGCTACATTAAGAATTCTATCTGGTATTCTCCCGGGAAGCTTGACGTCGTAGCGAACAATTGATGTGGAATCTACATTGGTAGCACTGTTTCACGCTTAAATTCTACCATCTGGAGAGATCAGAACTGTTTTGGTATGCATCTATTTTTAGGAGAACCGAACATGACATGGCTCTGAAGACGGATGACACACTAAATGTTCAACCTAAACAATACCAACAAGAGATATTCGAAAAAAGACAAGAAAAGAATTTAGAAACATTTTCTCTTGTTTGGTTAGATGAAAATGTCAACTGTTACATCAATGTGCAACTGGCTTTCCGACAAGTGATTAACTTTTTGAAACCATTTGATAATGAAGACGAATGTGAAAGATATATTAAACAAGTCAAAAATGAAAAACTTATACTAATCGTATCTAAGCGATATGCTGAGAATATCACGTCTCGTATTCATGATCAATCACAATTAAGTGTCGTTTATGTTTATTCTCTGAACGATACTACTGGCAGTGCTAATAATGATAATGAGACATGGGCAAATAAATACACGAAAGTGAGTGATAGAAACGTTTTTCTAGTAGGCAGAGAAATAACACTGCCTTCATATGAACCAAAGACAGATTTGCTTCTCTATCAAATTGTACAATATTTGTAGACAAGCGTTACCAGGATTGATATTTTCCCTTTTTTATTTCTCCATAAACAGATTATAACAACTATCAAAAACTTTGATCAACTCGTTTTAACCCTTGCCAAAGATCAATGTTTACGGGAGAGAAATGAATCATTAACAGCCATTTTCGGTATATTTAATCGAGAAGAAAACTCATGTAAAAATCTCAAAACAGAAAATAATAATTTTATGTGGTCACAGTTATTTATTGAAGTCCTACTGCGAATGGAATATTCGAACACATCTAAAAATGAACTTATTACGATATGTAAACAAAATTACGCTGGAAATACTCGTGAATTGTCTGTTATTGATGAATTTGAACATACCTATTCATCGGATCGTGCCATTTGGTGGTATACGCGTGAATGTTGTTTATACCGTCTTTTGAATAAAGCATTACGTGTCATCCATTTGTTCAAATATTGCAAGCACACAGATATTCATTTCGATCAAATATTTTACCACTTTCGATAATGTCTCATACTAGCTGAAGAATCTCTAACGATATTGATATATTGTTTGCGTTCCGTTTTTTCATTCGAGACATCTATACACAATTGAAAGATTTTTCGTTTATTCAAGAAGAAAGTGTTATACGTGTCTATCGTTATCAAGTAATTTCGATCGATGAAATAAATCGATTAAAAAATAGTATTGGTGAATTTATATCAATGAACAGTTTTTTATCAACAAGTCGAAATAGTGATTATGCAATATCGATAATATCAACAACTAATAATAATAGTTAAAACGACAACAATTCATTACAACCCATATTGTTCGAAATTAATGCTAATACTCGACTTACAAGCGCTCAACCATTTGCTGATATAAAATTAAAAAGTTATTTTCAACAGGAAGAGAGATATTGTTCATGCTGGGTAGTATATTTTCAATTAAATCTGTTGAATATAAGCACACAAAACATTTTTGGCTAGCAACATTAGAAATGTGTAGTGAAGGTGATCAAAATTTAAAAGGAGTCTATGAACACGAAAAACAACAACTAGGAGAACGAACAAACCTTATATCACTTGGAAATTTATTAGATGATATGGGAGAATATGACAAAGGCCATAGATACTTTGAAAAAGTACTACGTGAATTAGTAGCGGATAGTCCAGATATCTCAAAGTGTTATGAGGGTTTAGGTTCTATAGTGGCCCATCGAGGAGATTACAACAATGCATTAGCTTTATGTAATAAAGCACTTGAACAAGCTAGACTATTCTAATATAATGCACATTCCGATTGTCGAAATAAAATTGAATATATAAAACAGTGCATGTAACATAAACTCGCTGTTGTTGAATGAAACCTGATTTAAAAACAATGCCATCGGATAATCCAAAAATAGCGGATGATTATAACCGTATCGCTGTTGTATACGATGAGACAGGACGGTTAGAGTTAGTATTACAGTATTACGATTCAGCCCTAAAAATTTATGTTAGTTTTTATGGAGAAGATCATGTTAAAACCTCATACGCTTACAATAATATAGGTGTAACGCTCTGGAAACAGAAACGATATTCGCGCGCACTAGAAAATTTAGGAAAAGCGCTGGTTATAAAAGAAAAATTACTTCCTATTCATCATCCTCAGATTGCCGCTACGCAAGTGAATATTAGTCTTGTCTATGGTGACATGAAAAAATATGATCTTGCATTGATGAACTTCGAAAAAGCTTTAAGAATTCGGGAGTTTTCATATACTGTGTGATGATGCATTTGAGGGACCAATACCGGAAATAAGTTACACTCTAAGATATATCTTCATCCATATTATCTTTAACATATATATATTTATTGTTCCCAAAAAGGGTTAACAAATGAAAAAGATTTTACATTGTCTTCAGTGCAAAAAGAGAAGTAGGAAAAAAATACATTAAATCATCAGATTTAACACAACAATTTATTACACTGAATCTCAATTATAGCAAAACGATTCTCATCCATACTATCTGCAAACGAATGTTTCGATTATCGAAGGCGTGTTTTGCGAATAGTCTTTCAACAAAAAACACTTCCAGAAAACCATTATAAGGTATCCTGGACATATTACGGTATGGCTTTGGTCTACGAAAATACAAACAAATACGAATTAGCGGCACAATTCTACGAGAAATCCGCAAGAATTCGGCGTTCGATATTTCCCCATTGTGATCATCACGTTATAGAAGTTGAAAATGCTATTCGACGAGTGAATGATAAATTGTAATACAGGCAAAAAGACTGCTTCAACTCATTAGTGATCACGTCAATACAACTTTCTAAATCGAAATTTTTGTTCAGTTACATTCTTGTTAATAAACATATTGGCACGGCTTCACTAATCAATGAATCAGGGCTGGGCAACTCCGCTGATGTTCAACTCCAATTCTCTCAACAAAAATCGCAACTCCTGTTCAACTCCGGTTACTTCACTTTTGTAAGAAAGATTTTTCGGTTTTTAGCAGGATTCTGGCCGTTTTTGAGCATTTTCCGCCAGGAAGGCACAAAAAAAACTTCTGACTTCACTCGTGAATACAGCCACTCAATCGTTTAAAAGATTAGTTTACAACTATTGAATATTTTCAAAAATGCAAACGGAGTTCAGAATAAAAATTCAAAAACCCAACTCCAACCTACTAAAATCTGAACTTCAACTGGGATTTTGTAGCGCATATCGAACTCTAATTGAATCAGGTTGTTTCTAGTCTGGACCAAGTTTGGACGTGAGTCCTAAAATATTTTATTCCGCAACCCAAGAGAAAAACTAGTTTTTCTGAAAATCTCTACATTTTCACACAATGTGCGTTTTAGTGTTGAATTGAGCCTTGGAATCAATCGGGGAAATGCTTACTAAAAAAACTGTGATTTTTCCTATTAAAAAAAACAGTTTTTTAAGTATTTCTGAAAAAAACATCTTTTGTATAGAAAAACAAAATACACCCTTTTGTAGGACTTATCAAGCTCTATTTGGACCAAGAAAGGTTTGTCTTGGACAAGGTTTATTGATGAATCTGACGTTAAACTATACAAATTTGGTGCTAAATTTACCTACGTCTTTGAATATCCCTTAGTTTCCAGTTCAGAATGAAGACCTCTGTGTAATGTATTACACATGATTTTCAGTTTTTCAACTTACACATTCGCACGTATTTCTGTTTGTTTTTTTTCTTGCACAACGTTATAAAACAACAATTTTTGTTTTAAAATATTTTCTAGGTATATAAACGCATTTGGAGTTAATCATAATTAATGTGTCAAACATAAAAATAAAAAAAATATTTTCCTCTCTCTTTTCTATTTACTCACTGCCAATCAGTGTAACATTAACATGTTTTATTTCAAATGAATGGCACGTTGCTGCAGAAATGTTCATTAGACGAAGTGTAGTCTTTTTATTCTATTTGAGTTGTCCCCGTGATTGCATGATAATACAAAACGATTATATTTCATTTTAGAAGGAAAACGTTTTCTGCATGTTTATTAAACATGGCAAAAGTCGTGAATAATTATAATTATTCTATAATATTAAATGGCAATTATTTATATGGTTTGTAGTCATGTTTCAGGGGTACCGAACGTGGTCCTAGAAAGAGTTTTCGATATGGACGATGATATTATGATTAGCGTCTTTTTTTCATAATGGATCTTGATAATTAACTGACATATTTATTTTGTAATTCAGGTATTGAAAATTCTGAAATGTTTCCATTATGTTATAGTCACTTTAAATAAGTCTTATGAATAAAAAAAATTCCTTTTTTTAATGTTAAGAAAATGAAAATGAGATGCCTGTACAGTATTTAATCTACAAAAAAAAATGTGGTCAAGCAACTAAAAATTTTTGATGTAAATCAAACACAAAATAATTGTTTTCAAGTAATGCTTGAAATGTTAAACAGATTGATACTACCTGCCTGGAGATCTAATAAGAACGGGAATAATTTCACATTGTAGATTCTTGTCAAGACAATACGCTTTAGCTGAACAGAATAACAGAATTGAATAAAAACTCCACGGGTGATTGAACCGTTTGGTGATTCACAAACATATCAATTCTTGATCTTCCCCCTAACAATACTCTCCGTAATGAAGGTATGGAACTGATAATGATGTTCGATTTTTTCAGAGTTAACCTTAATGATCAACTCAAATTATCTCGTTTGTTTGGAGAAGAGACACACTCCACAACATGTATAGCACATAATTTATGTGGCACGATAACTTCAAAAAGACTTGTTTATGGTTTTGTATATGTATTCGAGCACAGGAATATGATATATACATATGCCACATAGATATTTGGCTGTGTTTTTATGTACTAAAAACAACAACGGCTCAAGAACGGATCCTTGAGGAACATCACGATTTATAATCTGTTTAGATGAATATCTGCCTTCAATCATTGTGATAATCCATCTGTGAGACAAATAACTCCTGAACCACACTAATAATGAACTTTGAATACCTTTAAAGTTCTTAAAAGAACTTTTAAGGTAGAGAGTCAAATCTACATTTTGTAAATACATACCAGTATTGGTAACTTTCGCAGAAATCCTCTGATAGATCAATAGAAACTGGATGTTGTGAGAATTATGTTAATGCTAGCCGTTCCACCTGACATCTGTATACAAAGTGCAGATTTGGCTCTCTACTTTAAAAGTTCTTAAGCGTTCGCGACAGTTGAATGTATATAAAACTCTTATTCGACTTTACTGGAAATAAGCGCCATACGAATCGATTGCCGGATTAGGGGATAAACCTGGATCCATCCATGGAATATCCCCATAGAATATCTGTAGAACAATATATATTTCAGACTTTTGCGTTGATTTTAGTTTTTCGGTCAAAATATGAGTAATTTTTCTATGTGGAAAATCGTATTGGGTTTTTATACAATAAAAATATCATATTCAGAAATATTATTGATTCATAAACCATATTTAGCCGACAACGAGCCAACGGTAACTACTGCCTCGTACGACCACGCAAGGAGTAGCAAAATGTAGATTACCTAGGTAGTCTGAATCTGATGAGCATTAACAAATTTAAATGTTTCAAGCCTATTATTGGAGCCAAAATGCAATAGCAGTGGTTACTTTTTGAATAACTCAGCGTTAGATAAAGGTAGAGACTGGCGAGAGCCAAGACTTGAGGCTACCTTTTCATAAGCAAAACTGATTTTCGATAAAGTTTTCGAAGCCGGTTTATCAGAAGATCTTTAGAAAACTAGCTTCCACTTTCCGAAATTCAAACAGGAATCTATTGACTTTTTTCATGTGCTGATAGTCCAGGGTGTTCTCTTCAAAATGGGAGTAAAGTGAGACCTTGATTTTCTGCGGTTCGGGCGTTGTATCGCATTTCCGACGAGTCCCAAGACTGGCACCCGATGACTCACTGGATGACCGAAATGAATTACAGAGTAATTCAAAAAAATGAATTGTAAAATAATTCGAATTCTATTCTAATTCTAAGGTACTGTGAGGTACTATAGTTGACTACAAGGGACTATAAGGTACTATAACGGACTATAAGGGACTATTGTATAGTCGTGAAAAGTATTACTGGAACATTAGCAACAGAAACGATTGAGATAGAGGTGTTAGCACGGGGGAAAAAGCGGAATGGGACGGAATGGGCCATTCCGTACCATTCCATACCATTTTTTACAGTTTTGTCCACTCTCCTTTTCTGAGAGACTTATGGAATGCGCCGGAATGGGCCACATTGGCGCTGAGTGAGAACTTCTATTCCCTTGACTGTAAAGGAAAAGGTCTCGTAAAAAATAAAATGCCTGTATGTATGTGTGCATGTATGTATGTCTACAGAGCGACAACCAAAATTGCTCTATGTTTGTAGTTTCATGGCATACAGTCATGAAACTTTCACACTAGAGGTATTCGACTATGGAGAATCAGACCTAATACTTCTGCTGCTTAAACCCATTTATTTCCCAGAAATAGAATGTTAGATCTACCTTCTTGTGAAAAAGTTCTCAATAACAGAACACTACAGCACACTAGATTTGTTTTCCCAAACAGGGCACTTGTTCTAAATATGGGACAAATTGCCCACATATGCGAACAAAATGTTGCATTTTTGAGAATTTTTCCTAACAAAGGAGAAACATTGTTCTTTTTTGGGAGAATATTTCCCAGAATGTAACACATTTGTTAATAGTCATGTGGAGTCTGCTGTTTCTGCCTTGTTCTAATGTCCTGGGAATATTGAGAACTATAGGAAATATAAGAACATTAGGAGCATAGGAACAATGGGAGCTAAACAATCAATGGGGAAAGAGCGTTTCTGGAATGGGCTGGTATGGGCCGGAATGGGCTGATCCGGAGTGACGAAAAATTCCCAAAAGTTTCATGACTGTATGCCATGAAACTACAAACGTAGAGCAATTTTGATTGTCGCTCTGTAGACATACATACATGCAAACATACATACAGGCATTTTATTTTTTACGAGACCTTTTTCTATACAGTCAAGGGAATAGAGGTTCTCACTCAGCGCCAATGTGGCCCATTCCAGCGCATTCCATAAGCCTCTCAAAAAAGGAGAATGGAAAAACTGTAAAAAATGGTATGGAATGGGCCATTCCGTCTCATTCCGCTTTTCCCCCCTTGAATCTGTCTATCTGTTTATTTCTAAAATTATATATTTGAGTGATGGATGCGTCTCTCACTTTACAAACAACTACAACATGATAATCTATCCTTTCATGTAGAAGATTTTGTTTTGACTGCCAAATGGGTTTTTTTCAGTACATCTCATGGGAAAGGACCATGTGACGGTATTGGGGCGGCTTTAAAATCAACAGGTTACTCACACACTATGCGCTCCACTGGCACGGAAAATTCACTACTCTCACCACAAGAACTATACATATTTTCGAAAGAAAAATTTGAAAAACCTACTGCAAATGGTTAAAAATCTAAATCCGTAGTATTATTTCTTGATGCAAGTACTGTTCAACAAAATTTTCAAACTATTCTCTCCCCCAGGTGGGATAATCGCCCTAACGCAGGTCAGTTACAGACCTTTATTCTTGAAATTAATTCTTAAATTCACGCTTTTCTTCTCCATAAATAGGTCCAATAATTGGAATTAGAGGCTTTCATGATTTTGAGCCCTTACCTGAGCGCTGTAAAAAAATATCGAATTCAGAGGAATCTGAAGAATTTAGTATGATTGAACGAAAAGACACGAAGTATTTTGTTTGAGATCAGGGTGAGAATGAGAATTTTGAGCAGTGCGTACATAAGCGTCGATATGTGACGAAATAAGCATTCTTGCTGTTATTTTTTTTCTTTCCAAATAAACCAGAACTCTTGTGTCTATTTGTCTTACTCACTGGTTGCGTGCATTGCTTGAAATTTCAGCCAATGGATATTCAATTAAAACTTCTCTATGAATGTATTAGGGATGTATCAAATAAGATGTCTTTCCTTTCTTTTCACTTCTTGGCAATTCTTAGGAAATGTGTGCGTATGCGTCGATTCTATAGCAGAAAAAGATAAAAGAAATAGAACGAAGAAACACGTTGTCATGTGTTATGTGATTCTTTCATCTTTTTCTTTCTCCGTTCTATAGAATATTCTATGTCCGAAAATCTCGAAATATTACCTCAGTGAACGTTTTTACATGAATCGTAAAAATGGCTGCTTGAGATTTTGATCAGTGTTTACTTTGAACTTCATTTTGCACGTCAAGCGTGAAATTTTCAGCAAAATCAAGTTAAATGATAGCTTCATTTTGATCTACATTTTCTTTCAACTTTTTTATATAGTCAAACTGGGCTGATGTTACAAAGCTGTGGCACAAAAAATGTTCCCATCGATCGTCCAAACATTGAGGAAGATCAGAGACAGATCCAGATATACGCTGTATATCGGTTCTATCTCCTTTTTTCCACATTATCCATTTTATATCGTCATTTACGTTCAGAGAAAATTTTTGAGTTAGAAATGCTGACGGCAGTTT
>CAJNOQ010006779.1:0-13184 GCA_905250885.1 Didymodactylos carnosus
TATCTCTTTTTAGACAAGTACTATACAAATGAGACATGTTTTGTCCTCAGTGATCGGATACATTCTTTGTGTTTGTTTCCAACGAGATATCATTCGAGGATACTGGGATAAATATTTGACAGCTTTACCAGATTATAAAGACGGTTATTAGAACAAGCCAATTTGAATGAATTTAGAAGGGCCTGGACGCAGGGAGAATTTTCAATTAAGCGTCTGGAAAGATCAAGAAGATTTTTGAAAAATGTGTTTTTTATTTTAAGTTGATTATTTCTCCTTATTTCATATAATATTATACCTCTGTTGTGACAATTGTGTTCTGTTTCCGCTTCATCTTTTTATTTTTCTATATTTATATACTGTCAGGACTCGTGAGAGGCCATCAGTTGTTTTATACAAATAAATATATAATAATATGTAGAATAAGAACATTCTGTCACCTAAAGTTGGAGTTGGATTTTTAAATTTTTATTCTCAACACCGTTTCGCATTTTTAGAAATATTCAATGGCTGTAAAACTGATCTCCGAAACTATTGAGCGGCTGTATTCATGAGTGAATTCGGAAGTTCTTTGCGCTTTCCGACCGGAAAAAGCTCAAAAACGTGTAAAATCCTGCTAAATATCAAAAAATCTTCCTTACAAAAGTGAAGCAACCGGAGTTGAGATTTTTGTTGATGGAATTGGAGTCAGAGTTGAAAAATGTTGAGCGGAGTTGGAGTTGAAAGTCAGCGGAGTTGCCCAGCTCTGTTAACAACCATGATTTTATCTAATCAGAAATCTGATTTATAGGTATTTCGAAAGAAAAATATACAACATTACTGTATATATAACACATGAAATGTTAGGTAGACGAAGCTGTAAGAACTCGCCAGTCTGTTAAAAAAAGACTTGTCTGTAAAACGCTCCGACGACTGGTCATTCATACTATTTGTCTCTAAACATTAATCTTATGCTCTTTGATCTTAAACTCTCCTTCAATATCTACTAACGTCTCGTTTATCACATCACTAGATTGTCTAACCATTCTGCCAGTAATTTCTGAAATTACACGCCTTGGTTGCATTTTATAATCTTAGTATTCTTTCTACCTCACCTGGACAAAATTTTCCTGTAATATCGAATTTAGTAGAAGAAAGAAGAAGAGTATCAGAAGGAATAAATCTACACGTGTCTTTATCACTCATCGCACAGATAGATGCAAAGTGTTCATTCAAGATTCCAGCTTTAGCGAAGTCGTCGTAAACCCATTCTTCCGCAGTATTTTTCATCACAGATATTTCGCTTTGTCTGCTTCTACAGAGTACGTGATTAAGTAGTTTATACCAGGAAGGAGAAGAATTTCCTTGTTGTTGGTTAATACGATTATGAAATTTTTTCATGGCAACCTTTCTTCAAAAAGACGTGCAGATGTCTCATATTTTATTTTTTTGCGATGGTCAGTTTCTTTTTATATTGAGTAAAACACTTATTTCTCTCTCAACGCATATTTCGTTGTTTGTTTTTAACGATTATTTCTTTTCAATACATGATTCTTCTGTGAACCAGCGTTTGTCCCGCGCAATAATTTTTATACGTTTATTTGGAATCATATAAAAACAAATAATAAAAATAATATAAAAATATAATCCGGAGTACAGCTAATTATCTGACTTTTTCGGATCTTCTGATAGCAAACGTCCTTAGATGCATTATATACACATATTGCTGCATGTTATTACTACAAGGAAGCTTATAACCGACTAGTTGAATATTGGTTGTACTCACAAAAACTACAAGAAGATTTCAATCTATACGGTGAACTAATTTGTGCAAACTCGTATCATTCATTCTATTAGTATATGTTATGAGAATGATGAATAATATGATCTCGCCATTGAAATATATTCAGAAATCTATATATTAGAAATATTTACATGAAAATGATATTTTACAAACGAGTATTAATTTGTGTAATTTTATATTTCAGATCTATTTTAAAACAAATGAGTATGATTTAACTATTGAATATGGACAAAAACAATTGATAAAAATAGAAAAATATCGATCAGATGTTAAAACAACGAGTGCTGCATATGCAACGAGTATTATATAGAAATTAGCGAATTATATGTTGAAAAAGATATGTCTGAAATGATATTAATGTATATTCAAAAAGCTTTAGAAATAACGGAAGTGAAATTACTTCCAAAACGTCAACTGAGGATTCTAAATTTAAATAATTTAATTGGTTTCGCTTATGACATGCTCGGTCAATTGGATAGCGCTTTAGATCATTGCTTTAATGCATTAAGAATTTATGAAACATTTGGAGAGTTGAAAGTGATTGAAGGTTCAATTGTTTTAAGCAATTTGAGCAACATCTTCTATAAAAAAAAAAAGAGTATGAACAAGCATGGACATATTGCACAAAAATCAATAGGTTTATGTCAGAAAGAAAAACATAGATCGATAGTATCTAAAAATTATGAAATAATGGAAAATATTTACTTTTTAATGGAAGAAAAATTTCTTGCCTACAATTGTTACATATAATCAATATCAACATCAATCGCATACAAACAAAAAAAATGTGTTCAAATTTCATTATATCAAATGTTGTGCGATAATAATTTGAGCACGGAAGTAGCACAAACTTTTTGAATAACTTTTGATAGATGCAGAAAATGTAGTACAAAATTCCTAGTTTTATTCATTTACAAAGTAAAAAATTACTGTTGATTCGTTCATAAAGCAAAGCCTTTTGTCGATTCCAACATAGGCATTTGAAAGCCGAGTCAGATAATACATGCACATATCTACGATTTAAAAAGGAACATCAATGGCTTTTGAAAACTCATCTTATTCCTGGTGTATCACTTGTTAAACCCATGAAACAACCTAAAGTCAAATTATTTTTGGGATATCTGTACGACATTGTTGAATTTTTGCAATTTTCTGTAAGGTTATTCATTTAGTAAGAGTGGATGTGAGCTATTTGATTTAATATCGATTGAACATGATTCTTTATGTTATGTAACATACGGTAAACAATGTTGAATCTGAAGAACCCGCTGAAGCACCATCAGAATTAGACCTAAGGTATATTATGCGTATTTTAGCTGTTCTTTTCTAAAAAGAGAAAGATTCATACATTTTTCTTTGATCAACTGAGATCTCATTGGTGATTGATTCAATTTTATGTTTTAGCGTTCAGTGTACTCATACTTGATCATTATATCTGGTTTTTTCACTTTTCCTATTACATATGGCATAACTTTTGCTCAATTTTTTCGTTTAGTTCATGTCCGTAGAACTAATTAACCGAGATATGTCAACATTTTTATTAAAGAAGTAAAAAACAGAAGAAAGCAAAAAAACAAGTTCGAAAACAGTATTCGAGCGTGAATAAAAAAGGAGTAGAAAAAAAAGAAGTAGTGTAGAAGAAACAAAACTGATTTGATAGAAAAAAATCTTCTACAAAAAAATTAATTTAAAAAAACTGAAATTGCACTGTGTTTTTCTGTGCAAAATTGTTTCATGGGATATTACCTAAAATGAATAAAAAGATTTTGCTGAAAAAACTAGTGTATTCGCAATTACAGTAGCTTGGCTTGAAAAAATATATTTTCTTTCTATTCATTCAATAGTATATCTAACGGAAATCCTCATAGCAGTATCAATAGTCATTAATGAAAAATAAAGATTTTACCATTTAAAAAAAGTAGACAGCGTCCTTTTTCAAACACCATATACTAAGCATGTATGGTCAAGAATTTTTCAACATAGATGCAGGCATAACCCTCGCACTACAATCGATTAGTCGAATTCTCTCATGTACATGAAAAAACAAAGATTGAAATCGTTCAATCAAACTGTTTTTCAGATAAGATATTCTGTGCGTTTTTCTCTTTTTTTTTTTATGTTATGTTTTTTTAACTCTGCACCATTCTATACATTTCTACGCATGGAATCTTTTCTTTAATTAAAAATGTTTTTGGCATTTTATTATCATCAGAAAAAATTAAATAGCAAATATAAGATCCGCCAATTTATGCTTCCAATTTCGACAAAGTAAAATTAAATAAATGAAATCAGATACTACCTAACTAAAGATAAAAATACAATAGATTGTATTGTTTATTGCTCTGCGTTTTATAACACAAGAAAAAAAAATCAAAAATAATTTTAAATTTTCATAGTAATAAAATTCATAGTAACAGAGCCGTCATAGAAGTCAGCAAAGTAAAAAATTACACTAATAATGATATTGAACAACAGCTGCTGAGTTCTCATAATTCTATTTCAAAGGACAGATATTAATATCACAAAAGCTTGTTGATCAACCGGATGTTGTTGCAGTTGTTAGACTGAAAAATGAGATTATTCGTGTTATTGCACTTTTGTATTTTGTTACATGTTTTAGATTAGGCATTATATCTGTTTGAAATGATAAAACGCGATATCTGATAAAAATAAATTACTGGTGGTAACGTTGCCAAAATTTGTGATAGTGGTACACTTATATATGAGAATAAAAATTGCTGTATTTTCTATTCTTATCTACATTAATTTAGTTATAGTTATAGTTCTTGATCAAACAAATAAATTTTGAAGATATCAATCCTATACAAGTCTTACGGTATTTTCTACCTCGCTTAAAGTATATATTAACGATCAGATATAGCCTACTCATCCTTCAAAAACCATATTTAAAATAGAGGGTGCTCCAAAAGTCTGCACCAAATTAAAATGTGTATAGTTCTTGAACAGTCCAAGAGCTATACACATTTTGTTTAGGTGTTGACTTTTGAAACACCCTGTATGCCTTCATTTTAGGTACAAAAGTAACTTTTGACTATTATCACAGACTGAGAGGTATGACGTTTTGTTATTTCTTAGAATATTTTTGTTAAAAAATGAGAATTTAGTCGGTTTGCGATGATTTAAAAATAAATCATTTCAGATCATTAAAAGTTTATGAGATATCACACTTAATGCACTTCTCGATTAATGTTGGAAACTGTAATGGGCAACAATTTAATACAGAATAGATTGATTAATGTTTTGAATAAACAGGTCGAAATATCCAAATGAAAGGATTCAAAACAGCTGCATTAATTAATCTATTCCACACTTCTCGATTGCTTTGCATTCAGTTACATCCGAAGAAAAATATGTTCTTTCTTAGATCTAAGTATTTTTTCCTAGTAATACAAAAGGCTTGTGAACGCTTCTTTTTTTAGGTTTAGGACTTCCTATTTCTTATTAGGATTTCAGAACTATGCACTATACATTACACACGCCATGCACAGATACCATAACTATCACATGACAGTAGGCGTGGTACATGAGGAAGTCGGTCTAGCTTAACTTCAACTCTACCAGTCCGATTTTTCTCCTTTTTGGCGCTTAAGAGTTTCTCGACATGCTCTTACTTTTGTCTAGTGAAAGGTGTTTTCCAAAGTGCTCGGAAGTATGGTTGCTATAAAACCATGATTTTTGATGTGCAAGTTCCGAGTAAACTTAGTTTAAAAACAAACTAAATGTTAGAAATTAATTTTAAAGATAATATTCGTATTCAACATTCAAAGACGAACATTTTTTAAAAAAATCAGTCTCCAACGCAAAATCGCAAAATCTGAATTTTTAAATTAATTTTCCAATTTCCAATTTTAAGTATCTCAGCTCAGTAGGATGATAGAGAGTTCGTTCAAACGGCGTTCGAAGGAAAATTGAAAACTGAATAAACTTTAGATGTTTATGATAGTTTCAGTACTTTATAGTAGTTTTATTGAATACAATGAACACGTTCGAACACAATGAGCCTATTTTAGGGGATTTGGCCGCTACAGCATAAGAATTTTACTCATGTATACTCATGCTATAAGACAGCAATCATCTATATTCACACCTGCATCAGCAGAAAGAGAATAAAAGGCAGCTGTTTGCCTGTCTGTCTAAACATTTTTTCTCTTCTCTTCTCTTCCGATATTCTTTACACAAACTCTCATAGCGAAATACTGAAAAATAATAAGTGTTTTTATTACTACTTCTTGCATAGTACCCGGATGCTGGAAAAAGTTAGGCGATACCGAAAAAGGACGTCAAAAAGTCGGATTCTTTCGGTTTTCTACAGAACATGATACGTTGATAAAGTGGTGTAGTATTTTATGTATTGATATCAATAATCTTAGTTGATCAAGGTGTGAATATAGATGATTACTGTCTTATAGTATAAGTATAGTTGAGTGAAGTCGTTATGCTATAGTCGTCGTGATAAACGAGAACGGCGTTCATTAGTGATAAAACCACTTAGCGAAAACACACGCTCTGCTGGGGTACTTGTAGCAGGTATACATAAAAACTTTCGCGCAATTTTTGCTATCGTTGGATATCTTGATTGATTTTTTCTCTACCAAACTAACGTACATTCATTATCACGAATTTCTGGTTCACTCAAGTACGATGTATATTCATTCGAGATAACTGAGTGTTGTTTGGTAACTATTCTTGACAAAAGTGAAGTTGGTGGTGGAGACGGAAGAGGTGATGACGCCCTTGTTGTTCCTGGAGCTGGTGTTGACATAATTAAATATTCATTGTGTAAAAATTTTTCGGCTAAAACTAAGGCACCATTTGAATTCCAATCGACGAGTGTTTTGGCAGCAACACCATTTGCTTGAAATGAACTGGGTTGTACAAATGTAAAATGTTTAAATCTAGCATCAAGAATTGTTGACAAGAGGTAAAATTTATTTAAAAACGATTCTTTAAACCATTTATTTAGTTGAATTCAATACGACTGTTAAAAATACCAGAATTAGTAACATTGTTGATGTTGTAGCAGATGATATATCGCGTGTCATTTCTTCCAATGGTTCAAGTATTTTTAATAACAATTTTAATGTGCAGAAATCAATACCTGTTGAAGACAGTTTTATAATCATACTTAATCGTGTACAAAACTAACGATAAGTTAGGTTATCTTACCGGTAACAATTCTGGTATCTTTGAAACGGCGTAAAAAATCTGGATTAATAAAACACAATAATAATGGTTGCTCTTCTTCAACAAATCGTTGGATCACGTAAAACCCACTGTTCCATCTCGTTTCCACATCTTGAACTAAATCACGTGGAGTGAGACCGAGTTGATTTTGAGCATGTTGTAAATCATCTTTTGCTTTATAACTTCGACGAATATGTGAAACGGTTTTTTCGACGTTTGTTAATTGAACTTTAATATCTGGCACGTCCGAACCAGTTTTGACAACCGTTTGTAACAAATGTGAAAAACAACCCACCCAACCCAATTTTAAATCACGACCAACTTTCACCATTACATTTGTATTTTCCGTAACAACACAAACAACACAAGCCAAAACAGACCAACGAATTAAAGTATCATGAATTCGTTCACGTATATTGTCCGCATTATGATCACCGATAAAATCTAAAGTTTCCAAAACTCGATTGCAAAGTACAAATTGATCATTGACGTAATGAATTGTAATGGTTATGTAATTTACTTTGGAATCAGATGTCCACATGTCACTCGTTACTGCAATCCATTCCGCTTCTTGTATCTCTACGAAGTTCAGTACCAACTTCTACACATTTTTTTTTCATAACATTATCACGAAAATAATTACGTGTTGGTATAACATATGATGGCTCAATTTCTTTTAACAATTTTTTCAATGTTTTACTTGATTCAACAAAACTAATTGGTTCCAAATCTCTAATGATAAATTCAGATATAACATTAGTTAGATGTATTGATCGTTCATGAGATAATGGTAATATCCCAGCTTGTGTACGCGCACGCTTTTTACTGTTGTTTCTGACGATTGTATATTCTGGTAAATGATGTTGTGATAAATGAAAAAGCATTGGTGATGTTGAATTGGTATTTTTGTCTATTGTACGTGTCGGTAGACATAAACTACAATCGATACTACCATTTACTTCTGTAAAATAGACTTGTTAATAGACACAAGACTTGTTTTTCTTTTTCGTTTACGTTGACCTGTTGTACGCGAAAGAGGTGAAGAATTTGAAGAAGTTAATGAAGACGCTGGCGAGAGACATTTTGAAGAAGGAGCAGCAGAAGCCATGTAAAATTTTCAAACAAAGTAAAATTATTTACTTCCTAAAAGTATATATCATAAACCACAGTATTCGGATCTCTCGAATAGAGAGAGGTCTACTTTTTTGCTCTACTTTATTTCTTTTAGCAATAATTCACATTATCTTCTATAGATCAAATGTGACAATTCACTTTCGAATAATATACGAAAGTGACATTTCACTTTTGTGTGTTCCAAAATGGCGAAAGTAACGAAAGAAAACAAAAGTCTTTTTCGTTTTCTTCCGCTTTATAACATGTCACACTTCATCGACAGAAAGGAAAGAAATATATACTACGGCTTTCGTATTATACGAAAGGACGCGAAACTTTCGCATACCGTCTCATCTCTACTTTAAAGATTGTTTTGAATGAATAAATGAATCCATAAATGAATTATTTCTGTTTGTTCTTTGAAGTGCATGATAAGTTTCGACTCATTTTTAATCACAGGAATATTTGCCAATAAGTCCTATTACTTTACCAAAACAATTCTTTACCGCATTGTATTGTGTGCCTTTGACAAATTTTGTTTTTCACGAGAATTTTGTCAAAGAAACGTCCACTTTTTCTTTTTTTTCGTTCAACGGGTGAGACAGAGATTGGGAGAAAAAACTTTAGTCCTGCTCCTGTCTACCTGTATTATGTGTGCTCTCGCCAGAAACAATGAAAACTACACTCTGTTTTGAAAATCCAAATAGTATGACAGATTAAAAAATGGTTTTACGAGCAGTAGACATACAAATAAATGGGTACAGAGGATGAAAAAATCGGCTGGACACTCTAAAAATTACGTAAGATTTCTTGGAAGATTATCAGATGCTTATGAGAATCTGACGGAACAAGTGGCCGCCGCGTGTACCTTTCTTATATAAGATTTTTGTAAGAATCGGATAAGGGTCTCATGAGAAATTACAAAATTTTCTCGTCTAGGGAGTCACATTCTGTGGTGATAAACAAAAGTTGAGGGTGAAGAACAGAAATAAAGAAACAAACAAACATAGTGTTGTTCTGTTTTGTTTGGTCTGAGCAGTGTTTCTAATGATGAGTGTACTAAGTGGAAGTAAATTGTACATACATACACTTTATTGTTTAAAAATATACTTTTCGCTTACCAGAGTGTACGAGTACGGTCAACTTCAGATTCGTATTAGAAACACTAGTTTTGAGCAAAACAAGAAAATATGTAAGGGAAGAAAAGAAATGCAGATTATTAGTATATAATAGGAAAATGAAGATGTAGCATAAATAAATGACTTCTGCGGTAACATAAGGTCGGGAATATTTCGTATTTACATCGGACTACCACAAGGTAGTGGTCTAAGCCCGCTCATTTTTATTATATATCATGCAGATTTAGTTAAATGTGCAGGCGCTTTCTCGTGTCATTTATTTGCCGACGATCTGAACGTCCTTATAGTTCCTCCTGTCATGAAGAATCTATCTACCATGATTGAATTCTTGAGTGAGGAGGGAACTAAAGTATGTATCCGGCTATTAAGTTACTCCAAAAAGTGGAAACAGCCCATCAATATCTCCAAGACTGTAGCGCAGGTTTTCTATTCACAAGTCCGGAAACCTAATGTAATAGTCCTTATGGGTGATAACATAATTGAGATTGTGTCTAGATTTAAATATCTAGGATTGACATGGACAGATAAACTTTCACTAAAGCCCACTGTGGACCAATGTCTAGAAAGTATACAAAAATCATTTAATAAATTAAGATGGTTAAAAAGAAACAAAAATATTGCAACAAAGGTACTTAGACTGTGCTTTTACGCATATTCCTTCCCCTTTTTTTTGTGGATTTTCCCGTTCTTACCCCTACTTCCCTCTACACAACAAGAACTCCTCTATCGAAAGTATAGAGTAGGACTGCGGTTAGTTTACCGTTGCCCATTCGTAACGGCATATAATCTTTGTGATTTCACCAATGAGCCAGATTTAACTTTTCATGTTAAGAATTATCTAGATAAAAGACTATTATCATCTAGTGAATCAGATCTCGGTCAATCCTTGTTTATAAATGATATCTTCTTTTGGGACAACTTTAAGAGTAGCAAGGATTCGAAGCTAGGAAACTTCTTTCGCATTAAGAGGGTTAAACAAATGATTAACAAGCATGAATCTTTTTTATGTAAATGGTTGATCTTTATAACTCGTTTTTCCGAATGAGGCAATAGAAACCCTGTTTTGAAATGATGTTCTTTTCTATTTTTTATTTTTTGCTTTGTTATTGATTTCCCTCTCCCTAGCTGTGTCACCAAACAGGCTGGCTATATGTTTCTCATAATACTTCCCTACTGTTTTTAATATTTTTATATTGTACTTGCCGTGAAGAATTATCAAGGTTTTTCTGTTTGTTAAAATATATTGGGAATTTTTATATATCGCTATATCATTGTGTGCGTACATATATACATATACTACAGTGTGTCTATTATAGACTTGAAATCCTGAAATGGTGAAATGCTGAAATCACTGTGTGCATGTATATAAATACATATACTACAATGTGTGCAATATAGACATGAAATCTGTGAAGTCCTGAAAACCTGAAATCCTGATATCACTGTGTGCATGTATATATAACCAATTACTACAGTCTGGGTAATATAGACTTGAAATCCGCGAAATCCTGAAATGCTGAAATCGCTATATCATTGTGGACTAAACATTAATAAAACACGCGATTAGGAGTAATGAAAAAGAAGAAAATTATTTAAATAAAAATTTCATGTCTGTCACAAGTCAAAATTACGCGCAAAAAGAAAAAAGTGCTTGATCAATAAATGCAGATGTAAGAATTTCTCGTGCTGTTTGTTCAGCCTCGTCGGTGTTGATCGTAGTTACACCGCTCATAGCATGCGACAAGTGGGCCACAACTATCTCCGCTTGACGGACCATATTGTCATGTTGAATAACAGCGATCCGGATGGCATGAGAGTCACGTAGGATCATGTCTGTGTGTGCCGACTCCAAGAATACAGAACAAATTGTCTGCACTGCAGTCCGCCGAAGGTAGTTGAGAGCGGCATCTAACTCTTACTCGGATCGGGCGTTCGTGAGTGTGTCTTGAAAGTCCGGCATCAGGTACGCGCTTATTAAATTGACCATTTCACGTATTGCCGCCGAATATTCGGTCAATAGCCCCTGTTAGGTTCTACCTAACTTGTTTGAATCTTGACTTGTATGTACAAATAGTTTATTAAGAAATCAAAAACACACTCTCTACACATAAAAATCTGCGTGTATATGGTCGAGAAAGAAAGAAAGAACGTAACAGATAAACATGATGTAATAGAAACAATGATGTTATATAAACAATGGTGTCACAGGAAGGCACGATGAGATAATGACTATATGAGAAATACATTTCCTAAAAAGGAAATGTTTCTTTTATACAACTACGCAGTATCTCTGTACTAGTAGTATCTCTGTCGATTTTAGGTCTCGTGACCTAACACCTCCCCCCTACAAAAGTAATTGATCGCCGATCAATTTGTAAAAAAACTTGAAACCAAAAATAAATAAAAAAGAGTACTGTCTTTGCATGAAACTGTTGGTGTGAATTTGGATGCTGCCACCATCTGTTAATTAACATCGGTATCATGAAAGAAAGAAAGAAAAAAAAACGAGGTCGAACTGATCATGTATCTGATAACAGATGGCGCCATTATCGTCATCAGCAACATATAATATAATGCTAACATTGCACATTGAGCTGCAAAAACTCAAAGCCAGTTAAAAATCCATCAATTTTAAATTCAATAGTTGACAATAAATACAAATCTTTATTAACTGTTGTTAATTCCAAAGCAGAAGATGTTAAACTTTTTCGTATTTCAGTATCTCCACAATTTATTCGGCCGACATTTGACATATGCTTTGCGAATAGACATATTCGGTTCTCGGTGCCGGAACCGAGAACCGCGGTTCTGGAACCGAAATGACGGTTCCGGTTCTCGACTTAGAACCGAAATGAAAAGAACCGCGGTTCTCGGTTCTCAGCTTAGAACCGGAGAAGAATTTTTCAGGCAGGGTCATATTTTTGAAAGACTTATTTATAGCTCATTTCAAAGTCCGTGAAATTCTCTACCGAATGGTATATGAAGTAGAATGGTTAACGCGAAAATCAATGGATATTATAAACATGAACGACGCTGACCCACCGATTTGCCGAGATACTAGCGAGTATTTGGCATCCTAGACTACTCAGCCACATTTTCGTAGTGCTATCTTATATATCATTTTGTAGCCCATGAAATTCTCTGTCGAATGATATATAAAGTAGAGTGGTCAAGAACAAATTAAATGCATGGTACAAATATGAATGAGGGTGACCTGCCGGTTTGCTAAGACGATAATGGCGCCATCTGTTATCAGATACATGATCAGTTCGACCTCGTGTTTTTTTCTTACTTTCTTTCATGGGATGTCTGATAAACACCACAGGTTTCTCGCCATCCTTAGCCATCACTTGTTTTCTCTGAAACTTTTAAGTTTGTTTTTCTACATATGGAGCATCTATACTGTATGCACAAAGATGCACAAAATCTCCAAAGAGGACATATGAATTTTACAAAAACCTTCGATTCCTTGAGGTTTTCGTCTCTTTTTGGACGAAAAAATATTTATCGTCTAAAATCAGTGATACTAATGTTATTATCATTTCTTTTGCTTAGTTATTACGTAGCTAGATGGTAGATCCCCATGCACGTCCGCCTACTTTATCCTGTCTTCTAACTAATGATAATAATAATGTTTTATTCACGAAAAGTGAGAGTCATCAAAGCTAATCAAACTATACTATGCAGAGTAGGCAGCGAGTGTATTTTCGGATTGAATACAGCTGATAACTTACGAATTCTTCATTTTGGACGAGGCATATCGCCAAAAGTTTGAGAAAATTTTCTGAACAAAATATGTAAAACAGGTTTCCATAGGAAATAAAGCTGTCAAATATTTATCCCAGTATCCTCGAATGATATCTCGTTGGAAACAAACACAAAGAATGTATCCGATCACTGAGGACAAAACATGTCTCATTTGTATAGTACTTGTCTAAAAAGAGATA
>CAJNOQ010006780.1:0-13184 GCA_905250885.1 Didymodactylos carnosus
CATATTTCTAGGAAAACTCTGTTTGGATGCCCAAAAGTGGGTTTTGGTAGAAAAAATTTGTAGGTGAAAATCATAATCCTTCACTTGACAAACCCCTTACAACATCATTGAATTTATGTGATGCAAGAAAAGGCTAGTGTAAGGAGCTACGGCCTCCGATATAACAGTATGTTCTAGCCCAATATATCGACTCATGTATGGACAGCATGAAGGATGCTGTCTGCATTGCACCCCGGGAAGACATTCTGCTTTCTGTAATATATTGGTCTATTATTGATCAATATGGTGACTTGATTTAAATAAAAACTTTGTAAATTTATGGATTATATGCATGGTTAACAGATAAAAAGGAAAAAAGACATGTATATAGATTCTCCTTACTTGGTCTGTTTTTTGCCTTTCTTTCTTAGATCAGTCCTTTTAAATTACGTAATCTTATAATAAGTAAGAATTGTCGGAGGGAATAAAGTAAAACATTGTATAGAGGTTTCAAATCTAAGTTATTTTATATCTATAATAACATAATATTAGATCTAAAATAAGTTAAAAATGATATAAATAATATAATATAAGAACAAGAAAATAAAATTAAAAATGATATTTAGTACAAATAAACGAACACAATAATTAATCATAAACGTCTGGAATTCTACATGAATAGTAAACTCTTTACATATAAATTAGTTCGTGACAAATAAAGTGGTAGAAACTATTAAAGTTTATATTTGGAAGCGTAACATTCTAATATTTAATAATAAAAGGAGCTCCAATGGCTGCCAGATACCTGAACGGTAATGTATCTGGGGAAAAACTTGTTCTAAAATCCTGCGCAGTTAACATTCGATTTGCATGTCCTAACTTTTATCGAAAATTTTCGACGAGGTAGCGCGATGTAAAATCCTGCAACCGACCGAGGTTATAGAAGCTAAATGGTTAGCATGGTTTCTCTTTTCTTATCATCTATGGACGGACGTGTATTCTAACCGCTGAGTGTAGTAGCCATTTTTATTTGCAAATAATTTAAACTGCAAATTATTTAATTCCACGGGTGATCGTCGTCTGTCTTAACATCGGTTATAAGCGAAATTTAATATCGTTGGAATCTCCTGCCCCTACATTAGAGATTAATTCTGATATGGATAGTATTACAAATATATTAAAATCTGAGGAATTCGTATCGAAACTTGTTACAGCTGTGATATCTCAAGATTCATTAATTAGCTCAATTGTTCAAAATGTACTCAGTAGTAATCCTTTCCAACAGATGATAAATGAAATCATTAAACAAACGATAGCTCCCCTGGAGACACGTATGCTGCAGCTAGAAGAGATGGTTCATCTTAACTATAAAACAAATGATTTAGAACAATATCAATGAAGATGGGCATTTCGTATTTATGGAATAGCTGAAAACAAAGAGGAAGATACAAATGCTATGATTAAAAATATAGGTAAAGTAATGGGTGTGAAAGTTAAAGACAATGATATTTATGATTCATATCAGATTCGCTATCAAATTCGTAATCAGCGCCCTTCATTATATGTAAATTTTATTGCCAGGTTTGAACAAAATCGGAGCGCCTCACTTGAGAATGTCCTCTCGCCAGTAGAATGGACAATTCTGAAATGCCATACGCACATGGGACGTTTGCTGATCAGAAATGGTTTTCGTTTTCTCACAAATGTTTGTCTATCATCCATAGAACCACTTTTGAACAAAAAACTGTTATAAAGCTAATTATTTTGACGACAAATCGCTGAGCAGGAATCGGATTGAATTTTTTAACTAAAAAACGGTTTCATTGGCTTATTCCGAATATAACCTTAGTTTTTTATTATACAATTACCACGCATCATTCAGATAAATATTGTATTTCTGTGTCTGCGAGTTAAAGATCACTTTTTCGACAAAGAACTGACAAGTCGGCAGTAAAAGAACCTCTTCTTCATCCGGAATGAACGAAAAAGACGATATGTCTATACTACTAGGAGTTAACTGATCATGAAAATGTATAATGAACAATGTATTCCCAAACAATTCAGCTACTTCTCGCTGTTTGGATGTCGATGAAAACCCAATCCAACATTTCCACTCGCCGACAGCATTTTGATAACTGCTTATTTGTTCTGCATCCAAGTTCATACCACGGTAAACAATTAATTTAGGATGACGGAAAAAACTAAGCCATCCTTTATACTGTAATAAATAGCAAAGTGGTCCTAATGTTTCTTGCTTACTTTTATCGTCTTCTCTCATCGTGTGGTTCACCAGTTTATAAAGAAAGCACTCACGTGTATATAGTGACAGACAGCATTTGACAATTGTATCATTATCTTTATTTTTCACCCCTCTTAACTTGGCTGCTAACCATTTAGCTTCGCATAACCGACCGAGGGCTTTGCCTTCAATCATTATACCTTCACTCGCTTTTTCCACAATATCAGAAGTATTAGGGTCACATCGTGAGCCATAACATTTGTTTCTCCATTCCCAACCAAATCCGGGGACATATTTATCGCTAAATGATGTTAGCTGTTGTGGTAAAAAAAATCGTTCCTGTCGAAGAGAACCTTCTCTTTTTGCGTTTGCAATACGTTTAACAGACAGTTGTTTCTGTTTATCTTGTTTATTCATTTGTACTTTGTTCTGTAAGTCAATCGCGCATGAATTCAATTCTACATGCTTCTGGTTTGCATGAAATGCATCTTCAATTATTTCTGTTTCAATATCAGAATATGCTGACCATTCAACTGTTCCATTGGTTGTCAATGGGTTCGGGTTTGATTGGTAATACCATAATGCTCGAGTCATTACTGTTTCTAGAATATCACTAGATAAGTTAGGATATGCAAATCGGATGTTAACTGCGCAGGATTTTAGTACAAGTTTTTCCCCAGATACATTACCGTTCAGTTATCTAGCAGCCATTGGGAGCTCCTTTTATTATTAAATATTAGAATGTTACGCTTCCAAATATAAACTTTAATAGTTTCTACCACTTTATTTGTCACGAACTAATAATCCGAATAATCACACTTAAAAATATATCTATTTATATATAAAATTTACATGTAGTTAAACATACGCGAAACAGATGGAAAAGAGTAATGACGTCAGTACCTACTGAAAAAAATTTACGAATTCTTGCATTGACATGCAGGAACCTGAAAAAATCCTGTGAATGTTGGATATATACTGCAGGATTTTACATCACGCTACATGGTCGAAAATTTTCTTGCAAGTTGGTAAGTATAATTGAGCAGGCTTCTTTAACACGCTCACTTTTCAAGTTTCCTTCCTGCAGGATCCTGGAGAATTCTTCTCTAGGCACACCATGCAGGAGCTTTTACAAGCGTTCATCGGATATATCTTGCAGATTCTTCACTTTGCATACTCTACGGAATTTTTTCCTACCTGTTATCACTTGTAATACATAAGGTATTTCACTACGCAAACCCTGCAAGGCCTGTAGGATCTTTTTGTGATGATAAAAAGTAATAGCCTGTGGATTTTGTCCCCTATGCCTATACTGCGGCATCTTGCAATCTTTTCTCACTAATATCTGTCCAGGATGACCGTGGAGGTACTTATCTGTATTATTTATTTTTGGGACGTTAAGTGAGGTGCCGCTAATTCAAAAATCAAGTGGAAAAGCTTTTGAATTTTCAAACACATATTCTGATTCGTCGAACGCTGCGGATCACGAGTCTGACCTTATTTTTTCGATTTTATCGAGTTTTCATGCAAAAAACCTCAAAATACTGTGACGGCGTTAAAAACCCAGAAAGACCGGTTTTTCAGAAAAATCCTGATTTCTCCTGATTTTTTCATTTTTCGATTTCACCAATACGATTTTCGGATTCAGCATCTCGAAGCACATCTAGGCACTTGTCATTCGATGACTTTTCTTCAAGACTTAAATTCTTGTAGCTGATCAAACACTGATCGCTCGAACCTTGAGATTCTCACTGCGCAATGCTATCTAGTTTTTTGCCATGAGAGCTAGAGAGTTCTTTTATACGCCAGAAGGTTCGCCTTGCCTTGCTCCACAAAAGTATGCTTCGTTTTGTTCAAAACGGTTTTCCTTTCAGGAAAAATTAGGAAAAGACTGAGAAAGTGCGAGTTTTTCGCAGAATCCTTCAGATGATTAGCTAATAACTCAGTGATATTTCCACTTAGAGCACTGCTATTGTGGTTTTTCAGGTAAAAAGCAATGCTGAATGAAATGCGTTTGAGGGGTTTGGAGTTTTCGGATAGGTTTGCAAAAAACCAGAACTCTGAGAAATCTTCAAGAGCCTTTTGGAAATCTTCTTCGTCCCAAACACATCGTATCGACAGAGCATCAAATTCTGAGCAAAATGAGATATCCTCAAGCCTTCTAGGGCATCTCTAGGCTGAGATAAGGCCATTTTACTTCCAGTGATCCGGCTCACTGAAAATCCTTTAAGAGATTTGCCAATAATTCAGCCTAGAAACTCGCTGGGAAGCCTGGAAAGGTCTCATTTTGCTCAGAACTCGATGCGCATTCTAATGCAAGTCCTCTTAAAGGGTTCTCGACTGAAAACGAGCTTTATTGAAAAACCGACTCTCTGAAAATCTCTCAGAACCCTTCGGAATGCCTCGCGCATTGTGTTCAGATGCAATGCGCGAGGCATTGTATCTGAATGCGCATTAAGTTCTGAGCAAAATGAGACCTTTCCGGGCTTTCCAGTGAGTTTCTAGGCTGAATTATTGGCAAATCTTTTAAAGGATTTCCAGTGAGCCGGATCACTGAAAGTAAAACGGTCTTATCTCAGCCTAGAGATTTTATTGAGTTATCTAGATATATTGGACATGGTATCTAGGGCATCCCGATATCGTCTAAATATATGGGATGCAAGAAAAGGCTAGTGTATGGAGCTAACAGAGAAAAAGGAAAAACGTCGTCTTGACATATATAAACTGTCCTTATCTGGTCTGTTTTTTGCCTTTCTTTCTTAGATCAGTCCTTTTAAATTACGTAGTAAGAATTGTCTAGGCAGGGGATAAGTGAAAAAGAAAAGAAAAATAGGTTGTAAATATAGTATGTTAAAGTTGCTTGTCAGAACCGATTTTCATTATCGTCTGTATATATTATATAAAAGTAATAAAGGGAAAAATATCCTTATGTTAAAGTTTTCTGTTCAAATTATTTTGTTTATGTAATATTAATCAATTTAATTAATGTTCGTCTCCACTGAGGAAGATTGAACTATCAATCGAAACATTTGGAATAAAGTACGAAGAAAAAGTACTTACTTAAAATATAAAAAGAAATGAATCTCCAAAATATGCAAGTGGCAACTTTTGAAAACAGCTATGTCACTCAAAGTTTAATCTCATACAGATTATCATTTCTCTTGTTTTTCGAGAAAAAACTATTTATTATTCTTCAAAGTCAGTAAACATATGTGTCCGAATGGAATCCCAGTTAAGAATGAGAGTTTACAAATTACATCATCGAATAGCGCCAGCACTTTCTGTATTCTACCTACTGACATCATTCCTCTCGGATCTCTGGTTTCACATGTCCCTGAGGAAATAATCTTTGACCAGTTCATTATGAATCTAGTGCGAGCTGGAAGACTGGCAAAAATTTGTCCCGACATTTTTCCAGCTTATATACAAGGCCACACGCTCTCATTTTAACTTATTATTGTTATTATACTTTCATACTTTCACTCTTTCAGTCCATGAAGTCTTTTACTGCTTTCACTTTCGTATAGAATTGAAGAAGAAGAAGAATTCTTCACCTTACAGCTACCGCTACCGGTTTAAGGTGCTGCTGAATGACAGTTTCATTAGCCCGGTATCTTCCTTGCAGTTGACCAGCTTCTGAAATGGTCATCCATCTCTTTACTAGTCATAAGACTGCAGCTATTATCAGAAGATTAGCTGATAACCGTCAATCCGAATAATTCAAACATAGTTGAATTGAAATAAAGAAATAATTATAGTTACATGGTTTCACCAGGTGTATCCGTTTCACAGCAGGTCGAGAAGAACGTCGTAAATTAGATTCATCTTGGTATATTGAAAACCGATTTTAGGGTTTAATCTTTCATATATGTAAAGAGTTTACTATTCATGTAGAATTCCAGACGTTTATGATTAATTATTATGTTCGTTTATTTGTACTAAATATCATTTTTAATTTTATTTTCTTGTTCTTATATTATATTATTTATATCATTTTTAACTTATTTTAGATCTAATATTATATTATTACAGATATAAAATAACTTAGATTTGAAACCTTTATACAATGTTTTATAATTTCTCCTATTTTTATTTTCAATTTTATAGATGGGATTAGACAGGGATCCCAAGGACCTTTTGGCGCAAAAAGAGATGCGGTATAATAAAAAGATTGAGAGAAAAGCCAGCACTACATTTGAAATTTGCAAAAAGAATCAAGTATGAATAGCCGATTGTAGAGTAAACCGCATTTTAATAATTGCATATGTCGAATCAGAATTAAGAAATACAGCAAAGTTGAGACCTAGTTTACCTGAGCAAGAAATATTTCCGAAAAGAAAGTTCCACAGCTTATTGAAAATCAGATAGTTCAACATTATGACAACTAAGAACAGCGGGTCGAAATTTCTGTGTACTTTCTCTGACTCTGTGTTAATATTAACTATTTCTTAAAAATACGGTCAAAAAACAGCCAGCAAACCGTCTTTAAACGGGCATGAGTCTCAAGAAAATTCGATTCACAGTTTATCGACAGTTTTTAGATAGCTTTCACACAGTTGGAGAACCACCTATTTCAGGTGGTAAAACTATACCATCCAAACACCACCTAAAAACCGTCTGATCAGCCTAAAAACAGGCGGTAAACTGTCTATTAACTCTTTCGTGCCGGGTGAATTTTTTCTCAATTTTTTCTCCCCGTATATATACGGGCCCCGGCACGAAACGGTTAATTGGTAGTTAACTGGAAGTTAATAGATTAGATTATACCTGATGCTGTTGTAAGTTACATTACTTTAAATCCAACCTTATACTTGTTTGAACTGGTATTCATTTTGTTTTCTGGAAAAATATTGAGGTTTGTACAACGATGCAAAACGATCGTTTCCTGAAATGCTTCTACTTTCTGCCTTTCAACTCTCGAACAAAGATATAAAACATGTTTATGTAATGATTGAATAGTATCAAATGGCAATTTAAAAATCCGAACGTTATTTTTAACATTGTTTCTAAACCCAGAAAGGTATAGTAGCATATTTGAGAAACTATTTGAGGTTTTTCTATCGTTACTAAACTGTTGTGGTTTTTAAAATACTTTTTGGAAAAGTATTTGAAAAAAATAAAGGTTTTTACCAGTGTCACAAAATCCTCCAGGTATTCTATTTTCGTTACTAAATCCAAAGGGTTGATATATAAACTGTTTAAGAGTTTTAATGAACCAAAATGATTTTGTGAGAAGAGCAGACAGATTTTAGACGGTTTAGTAAAATGATTTCTATGACTCAATTGTGATTTCTTTCTTGACTGAATGATTCTTTCTTGACTCAATGAATACTAAAAAAACCAAAAGGATATTCCGCTATTGCTGCCTTATCCCAAAGGTTTTTTAGTTCAACTCCTAAACCATTTTGGTGACGAACTAAATAATGTTTACTAAACCTAAGGGATTTTTGGCACTTATAAAATTCGTCTACTTTTCTACCACTGAAGAAAAATCTTTTTCCTCTTCTCACTTTACCACACATAAAATTTTTGACTTTCTTTGAAATTTTTAGGCTTTTTTTATTACATTCTTATGTTTGTAAAAATCAAAAGTCAAATTAAAATTCAAAAATCAGAAATAGAAATGTTGTGTGGGGAATATTCAGCAATTTCAATCTTTAGTTTGAAACTCAATGTTCCTCTTTCAGCAGGCATAATGATGTTCCATCATGGCAATTGTGTCCGTCTCAACTCCTTCTCGGAACGTTGCTTATCCAAAATAAACATTGAGTATAAGATTCTCTCATGTAGCCCGTGTGTTCAACTGCTTTAGAAAAAACTTCATTTGTGATTAATAGACATAGAAGCGTTACGTATATTCTGATAACATTAGGACCGTAAAATACAAACCCGAAAAACAAAAAGAAGTTGGTGTGTTAGATCTCTTTTGCTCATTATTTTTGCTTCTGACAACAAAAAGAAAATGTGTTTCAAAAAAACATTCTATTCTGCAAAAGGTTTCTCCCTAAAATTTAATTTTTTCTGGCATATTTATCTGAAAGGTGTGAGGATATGGATGCTCTAGTGGCTAACGCTAATCGTAGAAGTGAAGCTCTATATTGAGAATCAACTCTCTCTCCGATATCTTTATTTGAAGCAAATGAACGGTTATATATAGTACAAAAGTTAAACAAGAGTTTGCAAGAGTTGCGCATGGGTTACATAAGAACAGAAAGAGTTGGGAAAATACCCTGCGGAAGGAAACGAAAACGAAAGAATGAAACAAGAGTTGTGCAAGAATGGTACAAGAGCAGAATGGAGAGAGAATGAACCTTATGAGCTGCCGGGGACGGAAGATCATAACAAAAGGATACTTTCTGACACAGATAATATTGTTTTTTGTGTATAGTAGTCATGATCTGTGATATGACCAGACAAATATTACTCCGCTGAACAGGTGTTATTCGGCAAAAGCTCAACCAATGGATGCTGCGCCAGGAAAGGAGTATGATAGAATGGTGCATTATCAATCAGATCGTTTTTTTCATACTCATATAAATCACTATCCTAGAATTAAAAAGAGAAAATGAGCTCACAGTAATAAATCTGGTCTGGAGATCATACACCTATGACATACTCATTTGGCAGGTTAATTAAAGTGAATCGCTACGTTGGTGCCATCGAATTTTTCTAGGCTATCTACAGTAGTCTAGTTTAACAAAATATCTCGCTTATTTGCGATGAATACTTTATTCTGTAGCCATTTCAATTCTGCATCTTTTATATACAAACTGTACCTAATTAGGTACAGTTACGATTTACTCCCAAATTTGGGAAAAGATAAGAACGATTTACTTCGAGTTTCGGAGAAACCTGAGGGATGACTTACTCCGATTTTGGTTTTTTCGAATACTAAAGCGCTGCTTTCTCCGAAAGCTGATATTAAATGTGTTCTTTGAAGAAGCTTTCTTAACCGACTTAGATGACTTATTTCTATTTTTTTCCGCCTACGTCTGAGAAAATTACAGTGAATGTAACATTTAGGCAAACTTAATGAGCGATGCTCATCAATTATTTATACTTCACCATGAGCTCGGAGAATCAGGGGCTTATTTCTGGAGACCTTACTCCCATTTTTGGATTTACCCCCCCCATGCTTCCAACCTCTTCGCGCCGCCACTGCTAATCTCTGCCTGTAAAAAAAACTATATTCATGTTTACGTGCCACTATAGGAAGAAAATCGAGATATATGTCAAGTATTTGTCGGATATATTTACAAAGGCACACTTCCGAAATAATGTGTTATGGCCAAGGGGGAAAAAGCAACACTACACTACACTTTTTCTACTACGGTAGTGGCCTTGTAGTGGTCGTGCAGTGACATAGTAGTGACTTTGTAGTGGTCAAGATGAGTGTAGTGGGGTGTGATAGATGTGTGGTGGACTGTAGTGCGGTCTAGTAGATGTGTAGTAGGACGTAGTGGATGTGTAGTGAGATGTAGTGGCCAATCTCTTGTAGTGTAATGTAGTGTAGTGTTAGATAAACACACACAAGATAGCTTAGACTACCAAGTTACAGCTTTTTCTGAATATTTTATATATCATTTTGTCGGCCGTGAAATTCTCTATCGAGTGGTATACAGTAGTTGAGGTTTCCTTTGAGCAAAAAATAAGAAATGAGGAAAATACTCTAAATAAAGTTCATATAAGGGAGTAAAGTTCGGATGCGAAATTTTTTCCAGGGAGGGATCCAATGGGTTTTTAAGGCACTAGTTTTAATCATGGAGAAAAACTAATCAGACTTGTGAATATGACATTGATCTAAGAGGGGACCGATTTTGCCTCTTATCGACTCCCGTCTTTTTAATCATGATAAGGTATGCGGAAGAATCCGTTAAACAGATATTGTTTATTCGAGCATGCTGTATTACCAGTGAGATACAAGAAAAATTATTCAACATGAGATAATTTATCTGTTTCTTCTTATCGGGGATAAGAAGGAGTCATACGTCTGTTGATCATTATTATTTTTACATGGTTATAACTTCCAAATTGTTTCGCGCATTCAACCGAAACTGTTTCACCTACTTTACTTGTTATGTACAGCAATAACAATAATCTAATAATACGTTGACTACATTTGAATTTTCAACAAGAGGGGAAAGACGAAGAGGCAAAGCTACTGATTACAATATGATATTTATTGGCAACATTATTCTTATCTGTTTAATGATTCTTATTGTAAAATCAGCAACAATAGGTAGAAATGCAACTCTAATCACAACTTCATCATCCCATATCAATAATCCAAAATTATTACAGTATGTACGAAATGCTTAAAGTTAAATACAGGAGATCGTATCCTTTTGTTAATTCGTCAACCGACATTTGAGCACAACCTATATACATAAATTTCGTATACAGTCTACGCTAATTTTCAGCTGCTCTGGACTCATTCGCTTCCTTCAATTGCAGTAGCAGTGAGTGTTCACAAGGACAGTGTTTACTACAGATTTTCTTCTACTTATGATCTTTTGTTATATCAGTTGTCACCTAAAAGATTTTCAGCAGTTGAATTCTCTCGAGAAATGTTGGCTTATCACTCACTCTCTTTATCCACATAGCGTGCCTTCCCTGATGCGTGAGGTGTATGTCAAAGCACAAAATACAATGAAAAATCTTCAGAATCAAAGTATAAATCTAGCATCGCATTTTACTATAGTGATGAGTTTTGAAATGTTTTATGCTCATTTGAATAACTGAAAAATGATACAACAAGCAGCTTAGTTCCAGGAAACGATTTTCGGAATCCCATTCTCAGTTTTTTGTTTAAGTATTTCTCTGCTTTTTCATTTCTTATTGACTTCGGAAGTGATATCTAACAAAAGCATACAATTCTATTTGCATCTTTATGTAGTATTCCAATGACTCGTGTTCATGTTAAAAATCCAACACAACGATATTTGACGAAAAATCGTAGAAGATATTATAATGGTACTCATTCATCGGAAAACAGAATAGTAACAAATAGTATAGATGAAAAAGCAAAAGCATCAATTAGTGGTCTATTTACTGAGCCTTTAAATTCTCAATGGGTAAATTGTTTGAAATGAAAATAAGCTCATGAATATAACTAACTGTATATTCAATTTGATTTATTAGTTTTATTATTTTGGAGCAATTACAATCGGCACACCTCCGCGTACATTTTATATGGATTTCGATACAGGTTCTGCTGATATGTGGGTATTTTCAAGTCAATGTCGAGCATCATACTGTAGTAAGTAATACTTTCACGCAGAGCGACAGAAGAAATGTTTTTGGAAAACAAATATTTTATTTATAACCATAGAGGCTCATAATTTGTATAATAACAAATTATCAAAAGAGAATTATTCATAATGTACGTCCAAGGAAGTGTGTAGAAAAAATGACAGAGGAGGGCTTCCCGATGGCTTCTTCTTCTTACCTGGGAACTTGGTCTTGCATGCAAATAAATTGCATGCGGATGCACTTATCTCATTAAAATAAATGCGTCTGACGGCTTGTCCAAACGTCACGGCGTTACGTTTTTGACGCACTAAACTCCGGTTAACTCGAAAACTACAGTAGCTTGAAAGTTCGTTCAAACGTCAATCGACGCAGTCCATCATGCTCTACATATGCTGTAAAAACGAAGTTTTTTGGATGTTGCATTGAGTTTTGAGAAGAATTTTAGTGTTGCGTCACGGCGTTACGAAAAAAGACCCCTTTTTAAGAGTGCTGCTACGACAAGCCTGATTTGCGGCGAAAGTAGTTCTCCAAACGGAACATTTCTTCAGCCGATCCTCTAGAGCAGCTCACGAGCTTTCCAATGGTAAAAAAATGTTTCACCTAGGTTATTAGATTTGCCTGAAAAACACAAAATATAAACATCACTGCGTTACGTTTTTCCTCACGGCGTTACGCACTTTTTTGTCAAGCATATTTGAGGCACTTAACACGATGGTAAACGTTTGATTTTCACACTTCCTATGTTCTTTGTAAAATGCACTTATTGCAAACTTCAAGTGGAATTTTTGGCATTATTATACATGTTCAGCTCAACAAGTTGATTACGAATAACACCTTCTGAGCCTCCAAAAGCCATTTCTTCATGGAGAAAAACTGAAATTGCTGAGAGGACCTCAAAAATACCCAAAACCGTCCTCTATGATGAAATTAACTTTTTGAGCTTGTATTCCAAGATGGAAGGTTCGAACTATATTTTTCTGAATCAGCATTGAAAACTGATTTAGAAAAGGTTTTCAATTCATTTGAGTGGTAAACAGTCGTCCGCCATGGAAGTCCGAACCAACGACTGTCAACTCGGTATGCCTCATTTTGTAAATCCATCGAGTTTTTTGGGTGAAGGGTTATATCGATGATTCACACACCATCAGATTGGCCAACACGACAGCTTTAAAAGTACGTAGAGCTTTTTTCAAAATTCGTTTTTCTTGCTGAGAAAAACGGCTTTTACTGAACACCTAAGAGAAACAGCGAGGAGATCGTTGGAAGACCAGGCCGTGTGTAAAACTTTCAATAGTATTGTATCGATTTTTTTCCATGCTATGATAGTCTAGGCTATCTTCTTCAAAATGAGAGTCAAATGAGACCTTGGTTTTCCGCGGTTCGGGTGTTGTGTCGGATTTCTTGCGAGTCCCAGGACTGGCATCCGGTGACTATTGGTAACCTTGAAAACGGATGGCCTATAGGTAATCCACCATGCTGAGCCTTGTGGCAATATTTGTTTTTAGAAAAAGTTCTAAAAGTCTACCGAAAAGTGAGTTTTACGAAAATTTGGGTTTTCAAGCTGATTTCAAATATTAAAGAGTTCACTTTTACTCAATAAACATCGGAAGGAGTTCAGATTTTCAGAATATGGTCGTTTCTCCGCTACACGTGATTATAAGGTCGAAAAAATCCAAAAAGCATATTTGCGTTAATGGGTTTTCCAGAAACCCTT
>CAJNOQ010006781.1:0-13176 GCA_905250885.1 Didymodactylos carnosus
GATTCCTGCAGAATGCGGCGGGAAAAGTGCTTCTTTTCCTGCAGAAGACTTTCACTTCCCGCGTGAAAATGTTTCATTTTTCCCCCAGGAACTTGCGGAATCACGCTCGTTTTTTTTCACTGGGTAATTTGGTCATTACTAGAGTAACATCACGAATAACGATCAAATTAGTGCAATGTTACCAACAACAGAATCCGAAAGCCTCATTTTTGATAAAACTCGATTGTCACTCTGTTTTTGATTTCTTTTCGCAAGATAAACATTGCCATCCGATCCAGTATAGTCGATTACGTATATTCCATTCGATTTCAAAGCCACCTGAAGCCAATGAATACCAGTCCTAAGGATCAGGGCTGGGTAACTCCGCTGACTTTCAACTCCAACTCCGTTTTCAAATTTCCGATCCAACTCTAACTCCAACTCCGCTCAATTTTTCAACTCTAACTCCACTTCCGTCAACAAAAATCTCAACTCCGATTCAACTCCGGTTGCTTCGCTTTTCTACGGGAGATTTTTCCGTTTTTAGCAGGATTCTGGACGTTTTTGAGCTTTTTCCGGTCGCAAAGAACTTCCGAATTCACTCGTGAACACAGCCACAATCGTTTGGAAGATCAGTTTTACAGCCATTGAATATTTCCAAAAATGCAAAATGGAGTTGAGAATAAAAAGTCAAAAACCTAACTCCAGCCGCCTAAAATCTCAGTTTCAACTCCAACTCCAACAAAAAAATCCTCAACTCCGGAGTTGGAGTTGCCCAGCTCTGCTAAGGCTCCAAGAAAATCGGTATGTTTATGTGACAATGAATGAGTTTTCGAAAATCGGATAATGTTTCTATATCCTGTATCATATATTGTGTTACACAATCAGGTACCATATATCCATTCATTATTATTGTTTGAGGTAAATATGTACGAAATGATGAACGATAATCTAAAGGCATTTTACTTGATAATGCTACACATCCCAATCGAGTACCAGGATTTAATAATGTTTTCGCATAAGTATAACATATAAATGTATATGGATATACTGTAGCAGGAGAAATAAATTCAGTGTTGTAATCGACCATGCTGATTCCGAATATGGTCATGGGACTGGCCCATAGCTCTTCGAAGATCCAGTCTTCTGGAAAACCAGTTTTTCAGAAATCCCAAAAAATAACCCAAGCCTTTCTTAATAATGCAGGGTTCTAGCGCGCAAATTTCTGATTAAAATGATACATCCCCCAGCTCTACATGACCTTTCTTTTGCGCGCTACAATCCTGCATTATTAAGAAAGGCTTGAGTTATTTTTTGGGATTTCTGAAAAACTGGTTTTCCAGAAGACTGGATCTTCGAAGTGCTATGGGCCAGTCCCATGACCATATTCGGAATCAGCATGGTCGATAACCTATAACCCACTAGATGTCGATCAAAAAGCTTTTAATCACCTCGAAAGGTTCCCTCGTTAGAGATAAGTGATCAGTGTTCTTTCATACAAGTGCACCTACAAGGGCACTAAGTGCCCCCTAGTTAAGTATAAGAACGGCACTTTGCCATTTTATGTATGATACACCCATAGAGCTGCTCAGATAACCTGCTTTCTTATATAAATTCGTTTATCCAACAGCTAGATAACTCATTCCTCAATCACATTTCTATTAATCGCAAAAGTTTATTATCTTAGTCGCCCGAGCTACGGAGGGTGGTGGTACTTGATCAGGTAATAACATGCATATGATTAAAATCAAGATTATTCTATTATTGTCACAAATTATTGACACATGTGCAAACGCATGTTTTCTTAATTAACTTAATATTAACATACGTCTGTCTTGAATCATATAAAGTATGTGTATCTGCAAAAGAAAGAAAAGAAAAACTTCAACTTTTATCCAAGAAAAAAGTTCGACAGGAAAAACAGTACTTTTTTAACTAATAACAACTTTTTCTGGGAGAAACAGTTGTTGATCCAGCTAAGAAATCTACTGATTCTCGTAATGACTTCGCAGGGAGCATCTAAAAACGTGTTTTTATTGATTTTTACACGTCATAGATGTCGCTTTGCGAAAAAGGCATTTCTGTGTGTCCTACAAAGAAGTGTCAAGAGACAAAAAGAAAGAGCATAATTTAAAAACCTCAAATACCAAGTTTCAAGTAAATAGGATCAACAGGAGAGGAGTTAGCCTTTTCACATTTTACCTGTCGAACACACCCGGCCATGTTCGCATACACGGCCATGTTCGTCCCGGCCTTGTTCGTGGAGACGGCCATGTTCGACCCGGCCTTGTTCGAGTAGCCGGCCTTGTTCGTCCCGGCCATGTTCGAACGACGGCCGTTCGGGCCGTAACATCCCTACCGGCAAATACACCGAGCAAGAGTTATGCTGATAGCTTTAACTTTGAAATAAATCGTTATATCAAACTTGAAACAGATTCAGGTATAGTCTTTCGCAACTCGCTACCTCATCGCTTCTGTTCAATTCGTAATTCAACTTCAATTGCACGTCGTCGAACTTTTCTCAACTTCTTTGTCGTAAATCCAGATTTCCCTATCCCACCTCACCTATCCATACCCAATCTTCCTTTAGTCAGCTATGAAACCTGTTTGAATCTGCTAAATCAAATACCTGAACAACAATTGCCTGATTTAGTTGTAGAACATATTCTTTCCTTCTTAAAAAAGCAAATGTGGAAGAATGAAGATGAAGCAAAAGAATTTCGTGCCCGTGTAAGGCGTGAGATGAGGAGTGAAGTACACGGCTGGAGTGGTATTCAGTATGGAAATGAAGGTGAAATTCAATTTGTAAATTCAGATGGAGAATGGAAACGTTTAAAGAAGTCAAGCTCGGGAGATGATTATAGACCATGTTCACATATCGAGTCCGAATAAGTTCGAAACATATGAATTTTTTTGCGTACAAACGTGAGTTTAGATTAAAATTGACGTCTTAGCGCGGTTCTCGACTAATTTCAGCGTCAAAACGCGAGTAAAAGTCGCAATTTGCAGGGTGGAAAAAGCGATTTTTGATATATTTTGTCAAAAAATTGCGTTTTTCTCCGTGCAAAGTGTCACTTTTACACGCGTTTTGACGCTGAACTTGGTCGAGAACCGCGTTAAAATACAAATTTGTTCCAAACTCGCGTTTGCATTCACATTTGTATGCAAAAATATTCAAATGGACAGAAGAAAAAGTTTTCAATTATATTTGAGTGAAGTAAAACCTGAATCTGTATACAATAATAAAAAATGGAGAATTTTGGTGCAGTTAACTTACAAGAGAAAAAAGGCGTCGAAAAGGTACTTGGAAGTTTTTGATAAAACAATCTCTAGTTCCTGATTTTTTATCCCGAAATTCTCTTCAGCCTAATTGTTTCGGAGAATGATACTTTAGAATTATGACGCACAGAAAGCGACTCGTTGTCTTAATTAGCGCTTTTCATTGATGTTTCATGTGGGGGACAAGCTACGAAAAACGTCGTGATCAATGGTTTACGACCGTGCCTTTTCCTTATCGCGTATCTCTAACTTTCTATACATGTTAGAGTGTGCGACAGATCTGGATTCAGAAATAACATTTGTCCGAATCCAAAACCTAGACAAATTTTGATTTGAATGCTAAGTCTTTGAGTGCGTTAGGAAAATGTTTGACATTAACATGCGATAGTGTTCTTCATTTTGAAGGAAAATCAAAAAACGATACATCGAAATGCTTTTTAATCACAACGATAAAAAAAGTAAGCATCGCAAAAAAACTGCAACTTTCTGAGGGCTCTCGAATGAGAAATTCTGATTTTTCGCAAGTATCTCATTTTCAGAAAAAATTTGTTCGGTACAGCTATATTTGACAGAGTTATAGCCAAAACAAAAAAGTGCCATTCTAATCTTCCACACGATGCAGTCCCGTACAATCTCTTCAGTTATCAAGTTTATCATCGAGAGCTTAGAGTTTCAAAAGACGATTGTGTTTTAGTTGAGATTTTTCGTAAGTTTCGATTACTTTCTCTAGTTTTCTTCATTTAAAGCATATGAAATCACTTAGGTTTTTAAGACTCAAAGAAAAAAGCAAAAATCATTACAAACTGTAAAAGAATGAAAGGCCAGAAAACGGAAAATGACGAGGAATTAGAAAAAAAAATACACCGGATTCACAAATAAAGTGCAGTATTTTGCAAAGTCAATGTAATTTAAAGTCTTTCACTTTTGGAACTCATATTTCCCGGGATCTACGATAAGAAACGCTGTTATGATTTCACGAAAAGTACCACTAAACGGACCGCGACCGTCGAATTCATATGCTATCCTATCACTAAAAACAATCATAAGAATTTGGTCGTTACCATTAACATCACGAATTTGCCAGCCAAATTGACGTTGCCCCCCAGCATCTAAAAAGGAAAGAATACATCCGTCTTCTGTATAAATTATATGACTATAAGTTGATTAAGACCTAGCAAAAAATTTCATGCAACGTAACTGCATGAATAAAAAAGAATCTTCTGAAAAAAATTAAAGCGTTTGTCTCACCGTTAACGAGTCGACCTAGATACGAATTTTCCGTTCTCATAACATTCTGTAAATAACTATGCACTTCGCTTTGCTTATTCCATGATCTAGAATCTAATATACCAACCGGAATTACTTCCCCCGTGGTATTTGACCCATCTAAACGTAATCCAAGACTCTGAAATTCTGGACCATGATTTGTTGCTATGTGCAATAACCCCCGATTTTCATCATTGAACACTGCCTGAAAGCAAAACGAAATGAGATAAAGTTGGTACACATTGATGAACTTAACATCCTCATTGGACTTTTCAGAAAATCAAGAACATAATTTACTTTACCACAAGCGTTTTTCTACCAACTTCATGGAAGTTGCTGATAAAAAGTGTACTAACAGCGTGTAGAGGAAGTTGTTAGTCTTACCATAGATCTATGAGCATCTGCTGTCACCATTTGCGTCATCTGAGGTTGTAGTTGATCTGGTATTGCCATAAAAGCAGCAGTGACCTCAATGCTTTGTCTTCTGGCAATCTCAACTTGGCAAATACCACTCGATATTTGCTTTTTCACCTTGACTTTTGTAAGTCTATTGGCCTGAAATTCATGAACATACATACTGTTATAGCGAGAGAAAAAAGGGATGTTTTGCAAAATTCTAGCAATGGTGACTTAACAACTGGCTCAAACGTGGTGATTTTTCTATAACTTTTGATATGACCACTGGTTTTGTAAGTAAACAAGATTTCAGACGAGGATATAAGTAAGCAAAGTGGAGTAACTTGAGGAACATGAGAGTGACCCGACTCGGTCGACTTGTCCAAAGTTTTGTTTTTCGCTATTAAAATCTATTCATTAAACATGTGAGATTTCGAACCATTCTCAGATTAATTTCATATGCGTCACTTTAAATAGCCTTCACACCTCGTGGTTGTGTCCTTATTTGAAGCTTATAAAAATTGTTTGCTTTCGTTTTTAGTGGGCTGATAACAAACCTCTTTTTATAGAACAATAATCTATTTGGTTCACCGACATTTGCGCTACCCGACACTACCGCTACCTCACATCTGACCGCACAGTGTGCCGTCGTATGCGAAGTAGCGCTAATGTCCGGAACGGTGGTGTCGGTAGCGGAAATGTTGTGTCACGGACGTCTTCTCCATAATGGGTTAGTCGCATTTATTTACTTAGATCACGAAAAAAAAAGGTAACGCAGTTGTAAAAACCACACTATCTATTTTAGAATTCGTCAAAAAGAGATCTAGCCTGAATGACAGTATAAGACAGTAAAATTCAGTCAAGATGTATTTCTAATTCCTCAAAGATGGTCTTTCCTTCAAGTTACTTTTTTCCGATCGATCGAGAGTTATATTGTGCATTCCTGAAATTTTGCAGTGAGTTGAGATTTAAAGCCCTCATTGGAAAGAAACAGGTTGGGAAAAACTTCCTAGCCATACCCTTTTCGTATAATAGCTTGGAAACGATGAAATATTCTATATAGAAACGCGAATCTCGGCTCTAAGAGACCAAATATCCTTGAAGTAGAAACAAACCAAAGCTTTTCGGACCGAGAGGGAAAGTAATGAATAGAGGATGATATTCTGTAATCCATACTGCACAAAAGATAAGCCAGAAAAATGCAGAGTATTTGTAAGCTTTACTTACGTTACTTGTGCTTCGTTCTCTTGGCGGCCGATTTGGAGGCTGGTTTGGAGGCTGAGATTGCGAGGAATTAGTCGTTGACTGTCCAGTTCCAGAATTCGCATTTCTATCACGACCTCTACTTCGATCTTGTGAAGGCTGCAAATTAGAGAAACATAAATCGCGCATAGTTCAAAAGTATCGCGGATCCTTACTTTTGTTTTAGATACGCATATATTCTATAAAAAAGTGTCTCAGGCGGATTCCGAATATCAACTGTTTAGTTCGAAAAAGTTGAGTCTTGATGTAGAAAAACGCGAAATCCTGCGGTCGGGTCGAAAACTTCAAAATCTGCTTATTTTTGAAATCGCGACCCCATTTCTTAGCACTCATTTGATGTTTTCGAATTCTATGTCAAACATTAGTCCTAGATTAACTATTTTTTAGACCCTTTCAGGAAGAACTGAAAATGTAGCTGAACGGTTTCTAGGGGCGGCTCGAGGATTGACTTCGACACTCTGAAGAGGCATCAACTCCTCAGAATTAGATGGTAGAGTCTTGAATGCTGCGCCAAACGATACGTCTTGACATGTAGACAAAAGCGCAAATAGTTTTTCCTTTTATATTGTTCTTTAGATAGGAGTAAAAAGATAAACAATAAAAAACCGAGCAGTTTTTGCATGAAATCTACCAGGTGAAAAGTGGTGACAGATTCGATGAGAATGGGTTCAAAAACATTCGAGTTTACGTCTGTCGTTTTCTAGAAGACCGGATCTCCAGACCTCAGAAACCGATTTTCTCAAAATGCCACAGATAGACAGAGAATCAAATTCTGAGTAGGATCACACCAAGCCCCCAGGTTGCTAGCTCATTTCTAAGTTTACAATGAGAAAGGAAGATTCTCAAAACTGCACAAGTCGGGAGACGCACTATTAGTAGATTAGGACTCAACTTTTCGAACTAAAAGGTGATATTCGGAATTAGCCTCGATCACTGTTAGAATATATTAAGTTAAAATGAAAGAAAAGACCAAGGACACTTTTGCATTACGCGCGCCTTACTGCTTCTTGACCAGAAGTTCTGTTTCGACCACTGTTACTCGACGTCGCCTCATGAGAGTCTGAAATTTCAAAAAAAATTCAGGTTACTTTCGAACAAGCAACTTGCGAGAATACGTACCATCTTGAGAAATTTTGTCCACCAACCAATCTATCCCTTTCCCTGCTAACTTAGCCAAACCAACTGCCAAACCAACTGCAGCGCGAACTCCAACGTAAGCTACTCCGGCGACAACCACCACTGTAACAATTTCTGGAGCGGCTGCAGCGGCTGCAGCTAGGCCTGTTCCAGCTACAATTTTTCCACCAAGTATAGCCGCGCCAGACATATTCTTCGTATACTAGTAGTGTTATAGCTCTAATCGAAATTTAATCTAGAAAAATATTTAAATGATGGCAGTGAAGATGAATTCATTACTTAACTGGCGAGACGGAAGTTCTGGTACAAAATCTTTGCTCGTTTTTTGCCCATTTGAAAATATTCAGGCAGTTGAAAATCGATGGGTTCGAACCGGAATATTTTTACACAAAACTGTTCGGACTTATCCGACACCCTGGCTTGTACAATAACGTCTGGTATACAAAACATACCATTAACGAATTTTTTTATTTGTAGGCTTGTTATCTCAATTATCGTTTTTGTAAAAAGTGATTTTCTCCGAAGACGCGTTTTTTAATCAAGAGTAGGTCTTTCGCCTGTTTTAGCCTCATTCATGGTTTAGGAGAAAGAAAAGTGAGACACTTCACGTGCATATATAAAAAGAAAATGGTACATTTTGTAGATCAGAGTCCGATCCACAAACTTATAGAAATAAATGCTCCAACTATTAGTTTCGAAATACGATAATCCAAATACAAAGAGGTGCGAAAACTTTTTTCATACAATCAAATCCTTCGGGCCCTTTAACATTTCTTCACCACTCTTGAACTAAAACCAAAATTTTTCAACTCATATTCTGAACGAGTATCAAATTTTGACTCTAATCCATAGATTTTCACTCGTCTGAAATATTTTAAAATGGGCAAAAAATCAGCAAACATCTTGTGCCGAAAATTTCGATCAACCGACAACAGAAACAAAAGCCAATAATCGATTTACTGTTAAAGTCAATGTCTTTCTGCTCAAAAAAAGATGAGTAAACACACTGTTAAAAACGGAGCGTATAAAGTTAAAGAGCATTTTTACGGCAGTAGATAAGAAATGACAAAGTTCTCTGCACACGCTGAGAGGATGTGGTATCTTCTTTCTTTTCTTTCTTGCTCACCTGTGAATCTTCATGCTACTTTTTAATGTAGCGGTGTGGTCGTATTCATTTTGCAAGACTTTGTATTAAAAAAATTATGTGAGAAGGGAAATATATCTCACGTGCACTAGCGGGCGATGTACAAAATAATCCAAACAAGAATAGAATTTTAAGAGGCTTACTTCTATCTTCTTCCTCTCATTCTTCACTTACTTGCCTTACTCTGTCGATTGCTTACCAAGATGATTCTTCTCCTTTATATAGGCCTTATTCGGAATGAGCAAGAAGTGGGGAAAAACCCATAACTAATAATGTTATTCGAATTTCGCAACCGGGACAGTCGGAAATTATCCAAGCAGAAAAGGAATGTACGAAGGTTCGAGTGCTCATTCACTCTCATGAGGTACCGTTGATAGTTGAAATGTCTATCAGCAAAAGGATTGAGAACTGCTTCAGAGCCGTAGGAATTCTTCAAAAATGTCAAACAAAAAATGGTTATATAATATTCAAGCAGCAGCTAGCTCTGCACAAAACACCCTTCTCATTTTCGATGCACACTGTAAAAGACTCTAACTCGTGCTCGAAGGAAAAGACTCTAAGAGATATGTATGTGGGAAAAACAAAAACCGAATGGAAAAACAAAAACACACAACTATATAACTGAAAAAGGAAAAGGAATGAGTTAACAACTATGCCATGCAAAAGATATCAAGAACAGAGGAGGAGAAAGATGATCAAAAAACGAAAAATACGTACAGAACGGTGAACAGGCTGAACTGCTAAAACAACTATCAAAAAAGACAAGCCTTAGAATGGAACGCGAAAAAAGAAAAAAGAAAGAGAACAAACAAAACAAAAAAGAAAGCCACATGCTATGACTCAACGAAGAGAGTCCCAGCTGAGGAAGGGGCACTGTGACCTTAGAGACAGAGTCTCTAACACACACTAGTTCTGTTTTTTCCCTTCTGTTTTACATCAAGAAAAAAAGGGAGTTATATTGACACATATTTCGTAACTTCTCAAATAGCTCATTTTTGATGACATTTCGGCACCTTACGATTGTATTTCCTTTTTGTGATATAAAAAAAATAGGGAATATTGACACAAACAGCTTCTACCTGAATCAACCCAAAAGCAAATGTTATTTTTCATTATTTTGTTTTTTCGTTTGGCAAAAAAACGAATTGAGTTATCAGAGTGAGAGTGAAACCATAATGTTTTTTTTTTGTCGCGAGGTCAGAAAAAATGGAAGGAGATACATAAACTCCTCCGCTTCCCTTGAAAACAAGTTGAAAACATGTATGCGTAAAAAAAATCATACCACTCGGACCAACACATCACCAAAAAAAACTCGAGAGAAATACTTCAACTTCCACTCCTCTCCCCTCCTTATAGCGCGAAAGAAATCGTTAATTACTAAAGAAATATTACTATGTGTCATAAAAAAGATTAGAGAGAAATATTTACTCGTTATTACGTTAAGAAAAAGGATATCTAGATGGATAAAACATGCTGTAGAAAACAAGAATAAATATTAATCATACACAGATTATATTCATCTGTTATTATTCATTTCTCTTTGCGTTGTGAGGGAATAACTACGCTATCGCCACCCGTAGAGAAAAAATATCACGCAAACTGCCAGAAAAAAATAGTCCCTAGACATGTACCAAACCCAGCCAGCTTGTAGGCAGACATAGTTAGACCCAAGCCGGCTCGGGTCAAATAAATGCCTATTTCCAAACCGGATGAGTTTGGTACATGTCTATTAGTCCCTCATCGAATTTGAAGATCATTATTTTCTGTTGTGCTTTTTGTGAGGAAGTTGAAAACTGGATATTTCATGATATCCGGCGAAAAGTAGTGACAAGATTAATTAAAGAAAAAAGCCAGTGGAAAATCGCACAACGGAAATTTGGAGCTTTAGCTTTTACTATACAATGAATGACGGATAGTCCAGAAAAATGAGATCTATTCGTTTTGTCCAAAACATCGTGGTTTTATTTTCAAAGTACGTCTTCGATAAAAAGGAAGGAAAAGTGCTTGATGGGAACCGATTTTGTATTGAACGTCTTCCCTGCATATATCTCTCGATTCTCGCCCTTACTGTTAAACGAGGGTTTCCTTAAAAGTCCCAATTTAGTTTTCTATAGTACCATTCTTTTAAGTCAAATGGAGTGGAGTAATGAGAGAACAAAAAATTAGAAGCAGAAACTGGAAATTTCCAATCCTACAGTTCTCTTTTTTTAACTTTTCGATGCTCCGTCATACTTTCTGAAAAAACTAAGCTACTCCTTCCAAACAACACATAATTAGAAAATTCCGAAACGCTTTAGAGCCGAAAAAAGTTACGAAGCCACAATCGAACCAGAAGAAAAAAAAGTTTTTTTCGGGAAGCGAAAACCGCGGTTTGGGTTCCTAAACCGAACTCAAGCGTCTACTGGTCATCTGTAACCACAGTTCAGTGGTGAACAGAAAGAAATGTCTCTTGACCTCTCAACAAGAATATGTCTCACTTGACTTTCTGTTCTTTGAGTTGCACATAGTGTCTACACTCCTAACAAAAAGTATTTTTTATTAAAGAGATGAGCAGCTTGGTGCTGGAATTTATTAGAGAGATGTGTTTGTGACTAAGATAAAAAAAAACATTCAAGCATTTTATCAGGAACAAATTGAAAAAGCGTTTAGGAAAAACCACAGCACGATGAAATTTGATTGACGAAAAAAAATATGAAACCTAGACTAGACCGATATAGATCAAAACAACCTTGAACGACTCAGCGCTGGCTATAACAGACGTCAAAAACAAAATTTCGAGACGAAAAATGTCGAGAACAAAATTATAAGTTATATTCTGTTCACTTTTGAAATCTTTTGAATAACCGACAAACATCGGTCGAAATGAGGACATAACTCAAGTAGTTTTGAGTGTCAAGTTTGTATAAAAGTAAAAAACATAGAATTGGCTCTTTCGGTTTTCAAATTTATTGAGTTCTTGCATCCATAATTTTGTCGCTCTCTGAAGTCGCACTTAAGGGCCGACGGTACATGTCGCGGTCCCGGTCTCAGTTTCATACGGGGCCTTGACCGGTACCGGGACTAAAAAAATGCTGAGGAGACCGGGACTCTATTTAGAAAAATTAGTGCAATCACATGCTATTTTGCTTCAATTTTTGAATTCAAAAGTGCAAAACCCGAGCAAATTCCAAAAAAAAATCGTTCGAACACGCCAAAATTTTAATTCTATTGAACCGGAGGGGCTAAATAAGAAGCGTCAAATGGTAACCGCTAGAATAAAGACGAGCCTAGATATTTCCGCTTAGCGAAACAAATAAATCAATTCACACTGGGAATAAGTTTCAAGACCGGGACCGGCACCTAAAACTTTTTAGTGGGACTTTATCCGGAAATGGGACCTGAGAATGCCGTGGGACCGAGAACGGCACCGAAAAAAAAGCAAATCTGTCCACCCTTAGTCACACTACCCGTACGTGAATGATATTCTTTAAAGGAAATGTGCACTATATATGAAAGCCATTCCAAAAATCTCACTTACTTTTCCTTGGAATTCTCTTTGTGATCATTTCAAAACATGACATAAGTTTACATGAATTCTACTAGATAGTCAAGCACTGGCTCACATTTTTTCTTTATTAACAGCGGTCAGACAGGAAAACCTGACAGATAAAAAATAACTTATAGAGAAATCTTTTTGTATTTACAAGGAAAAAAAATAATTTAGCTATATTTCCACAAGAGAAGCTGTGTGTAATTCGCATTAAATTTGAAGGATTGAGCTGTTCAGACCTTGAAATCACTGTTTGTCAAATTCATAAAAAAAACGAAATAATTTGTACACTTATTATTGAAAATAAATCAACCTGTTCGTTAAAGAAAGGAGAAAAATAGAGGGACAGACGACTATTCCCATACTCCGCAATCAATTTCTTGGACGTATATACGCACATGGATCGACAGCTCGATGGTGAAAACTAGAAAAATGTTTGTGGTTCAGTCGATGACTAATCGATAACACCGAGCAGGTACGTTTTCATCATTGTGGTAAAAAGTTCCATGCAAAACATTTAAGAAAAAAGTCACTTACAAACATGCTAAACATATCATATGCTTGTAGTCCGTTCCAACGAGCACTTTATCGTCCAGCTGTCGACGTTTTCTTAATGTCTAAAGTAGATAAACAGTTAATCATAGGGACACACACATACCAGTGGTTTAAGATTTAGGAAGTCGTGTACCGCGAGGAACTGCTAGGCATACTCCGCTAATAATGATGTCGCCTAAGAATTACATCTCGAGTTATATCTCTCTCCCATGCTAGGCAGACGGCTAGCAATTATCCTAACGCCTCATTCTTCCAAGTACTCGGCGATAGAAAGAATATCAAAAGTGACTAGGATAATAAAACTCGTTTCTACTCTCAGATACAAGAGCAAAAGGAAACCTTCCGGCAGTATCTTCCGAAAAAGCCCTGTTTATTCTGGTTAGCGGAGTATGCCTAGCAGTTCCTCGCGGTACACGACTTCCTAAATCTTAAACCACTGGTATGTGTGTGTCCCTATGATTAACTGTTTGTCTACTTTAGACATTAAGAAAACGTCGACAGCTCGACGATAAAGTGCTCGTTGGAACGGACTACAAGCATATCATATGTTTAGCATGTTTGTAAGTGACTTTTTTCTTAAATGTTTTGCATGGAACTTTTTACCACAATGATGAAAACGTACCTGCTC
>CAJNOQ010006782.1:0-13176 GCA_905250885.1 Didymodactylos carnosus
TAAAATACTTTTTCCCTTGACTTTAGTGTAGGGTGTTACAAAATGGTTGTCTGTGCTCAAAATACGGAAAAACGGCTAACAGGCATGTATATTCTGTGGATAGGCCAATCATAAAGGAGAAAAATAGGAAATTTTCAGTTCAGTGATAGATGTCGCAAGAAATCAGCTAACTTTGGTAAAAGTCAAACTTGCTAATTATGTTGAGGAAGATTTGCTGCTTTGTTGTTCTATTGTTTCATCTCAGTCCCACCAATTCCGCCGGAAACTGATACTAGGTTCCTTAAAGGTGCCCAGTAAGAACTAAGGAACTGTCGGCAGAACTGAGTCAATTCCTCGATTCCCCGGCTTTTTTTTCTTTTTCCAACAAAGTTTTGTGTTTATGATTGATATTGCATTTATTTTCGGTTATCTCTATAAGGAAAATGTCAGTAGTTCCCTGACGGGGAACTGACTATCAGTTCTACTCATTTCCTCGGTTCCTTACGTTAGGTATTGTCATGAGCTCATTTCCTTCGAAGCAATTGAGGAATTCAGAAGGAATTGCGGGTGTAATGTTTATGTCATTTCCTTGTCACGTTAATACCTAACCGGGAATTGTCCAGGAAATATCGAGGAAATGCGTAGTGAATGATGGTCATTTCTCAATTCCTCAGGGAATTATATATATTTGTATGGTATTATTAGGAATTGGGAGAATTCCTATTTCTCAGTCCTTTGAAAACCCTCAATGATTCAAAAAGATTTTATGCGGCCTTTCGAGGCTGATACGCGTACGAAATTTGTTCAATGCTTTGGAGTTCGACTTGCAGCGAAAAGTAAAAACTCCAAATTTACTAGAACAAGTTGTGGTGTTTTCAAAGACTTTGAGGCTTCATCTAATTCAGTTGACACTTGAAAGAGAGGCAATCGATAATAAACGAGGAATCTTGGCGAACAACAGGACAAAAAATTATTCTATGTTGAAAGGATAGGTGTATTGAAGTTTTGAGAATTGCACGTGGATTATAACAGTAGAAAAGGAAAAAGGAGTGGTCGTCTTTTCGTTGTTACGTGTCTGAGTTGGAATGTTGGAAAGAGAAAGCAAGAGAAAAACACTGCTTTTCTCTTACCTTATTTACGTACCAGAATATTTTCAACGAAGAGAATGAATCCTCCGCCGATGTTGGAGGTACGAAAATGTTTTTTCCAATACTTTAAGATATGAAGTGATCGATGAAAAAATACCAAGGTACAACAGCCCCTTTTTTCCTGCAACGACCACAAAAACATAGAGTTTCCATTTTGAAAATCTCTGTCATTTAGCGAACGAACAGATGTTCAAATCGAGATCAGACTTAGCATGACAAGCGAACAAGCAGCTACGATGGTAATTATGCCTTCTAATAATTTTACTAAGTGCGTGTATGTCAACCTTACACCAATACGCACGTATGCGTTTCTTGTTTATGTTGTTTTTGAAATGAAATCAACGTTCACAGAAGAATTTTCAAGATTTTCCGCTTCAGGATTTTTCTTACGATATTAGAATTTTGGCAGTATATTGTGGTTCCCGAGTTGTTCATCAATTTTAAAAAAAAATAATGTTGTTTCGGAGTCAATGCTTACACAGCGACTGAAGTACAAATACAGTTTTCTGACTTATTCAAGATCGAGGTATTTGACTCTCCTTAACTCATACTCGACCGAAAACAAATCGATGAATAGATCTTCTTGTTTCGTTGGGAATTCTCTGATGAATGAGAGGTTGTTTCGGTTGAAAGGAGCTATGTACGAACTTTCCGAACATGCATTGCTTCATTTTAGTGTGCGTCGAAACTGTAGCCGATATCGAACATTTGATATATTGAGATTAACAAAGTTCTAAAATCACGTATTTTGGATTTCATGATAACTTTGCATGGAGAATCGAAGGAGCATACTTAAGCCAAATCATAGTTCTTCAGGCGACGCTCTAGTTCTTATTGTATGCTCGATGCTCTGACGAATTATCTTTGTAAGAAAAACTTTTCAGTTAGACCACCTTTTTGTCGTCCCCTATGAAAAAATAACCACAAGAAAATATTTAAGGTAAAGAAAGTTTTTATGCTTTCTATTAGGATTTTCTATAACAAGATTTTCCAGAAAACTTGTCATTTTATTTTCTACCGTATTCTATATGTAATTCTATTCATTTTCCATATAGGATAACCATGCACAAGAAAGTGACGATGATTATTTTGACTATGGTCATGTGTTCTTCGATTCTAATCCCTGTAAGTTGTCTTTCGCAAACACAAAAAAAAGATTTATTGGGCTTTCTCTCATTCATAGTTCCTACCGACTGTAAGAGCGAAATTGATGGTATTGAATTTCTTGGCGCACTTTTCATGCGGCGGTACAATGCTTGTCCCATGTTTTTCATGGGCTCCCTTCAAGACGCTTGTGAACAAGCATTCAGTTCTACAGTGATCAAAGAAGTTCGTTCACATTTGTTTTCGTGGTGATATATCGACACATAAATCTATTTTATTTCAGCATCGTCCAGTGCTCGTCTACGTACACAATGAGAAGAGCTTGTTCACAAACATATTTTGTTCGAGCATGTTTTGCTCAGAGATTCTCATCGACTTTCTGCTCGAAAATTTTGTTGTATGGCCATGGGATGTCACACACGAATCGAACAGAAATATGTAAGCGATGCAGAATTGGATGTCATGCGCAGTTTTTTGGTCTTGCTCATGAACATTTAAAAGATAGAAAGTATGTTATTTACACAGAACATAAAATACGATTTTATTTCTGTCAAAACATGTTCGGCAAAATGCACAATAACACTTTAACAGAAAAGCAAGAGCTTTCAGAACAGATATAAGAAAGTCCAGAAACAAGTTTTTCCAACAATCCTAATCACCTTCACCCCACGATTACAAGCTTTTTTTGTCTGGTCTAAAATTGTTCATTGCCCAGTCTTTTACGATAGTCAACAAAAAAAGGAGTTTACTTGAAATTTTAAAGAGGTTTTTAAGTCTAAATTAGATGTTCGGCAGCTCTGTCGTACGACATATGCTAGGGGGTGCTGCCAGGAGGCAGTTTCGTAAGCCCGATATCTTCCCTACAACTAATACCAGCTGTAACTCTGGACATAAGGCCAGCCCGACTCAGAGTTCTTTCGCTCAATGGCTTGAGCTCTCCATACACACTGACTAAGCACATACTAGCCACGAGGGCCGGTGGATGTCACAACGTAGTCAGCATGCTATCGGACGGGTGGTCTGAGGCAAGCAGCTGTTAATGACTTGCCCAGGGTCATTCCATGTCTGGTGGCGCCGAGACTCGAACACAGTACCTTGGGAGTACGTGCTGAACAACTTAACCATTCAGCCACAGCGGCCTCGTTTCTTGGGAAAAGATACGATATCCGATATATCTAGTAATACGGAGGATTTTCACTTCTCGTCCTGTACGGCTACAGCTAACACCTTTCTACTATAGGTCCCATAATGATACAGCATAGATTACGATCTCAATAAGGAGAAATCGATAGTCGGCAATGACTCGTAAATTCTTTTTGTACAAAATATATTTTTTAGAAACACCACTGTCTAATTCGTCAAATGCCACTACGACTCTTTGCAAACGATTTGATGTTGGTGTTGGGACATTCTGTTCATCCTCCGATCTGAAATTTTTTTAAAAAGAAAATGTTATATCGATTGGAGAGTACATAATCCCTTTGTAGGTGGAAAAGTGCATAGACGGAATTATTCAAAGACTACTTTTTCTTGAAACTAGCTAACGCTGCAACTCATGAAAGCTGGGATGAGCATTACAAATGTTTTGCATAAAATCCTAGACTTGAAGCTTTCCACTAGCTTTTTATAAATTCTTTGCGTAAAAGATTTTGATATGCATATCGTTAAATGCACTTTTCAAACATGGTTTACTAGCATCTATAAATCATCGGTCAAAAGTGTTTGGGTGAGACTAAGTTATCTTATGCTTCTATTCGAATCTCGAAAAGAGAGAGCTTGCGATATTTATATAATGTTCACCTTCGTGTCCTTTGTGCGACAACTTACTTTGAATCTGACGGCTTTGTTACAGAAACTAATTTGACAACAGATGTATGTGGAACAATGTGATGAATCTGTGGCGAATACAAGATAACATAACAGCCAACGTGTGCATATGACGAAGTGTCATCGATAAAAGCCTAAAATTGAAATAAAAAGAAACTCCAGATGATAAAATATCAGTATTCAATCACACAGTGATGTATCAGCGCTGCCTGGTGTTCTAATCGACCAACCGATCACCGCGAAGAACAGACTCTTGAAGGGTAACTTTCGATGTATATATATGAGCGAATCGTATTCTTTTTGTACAATTAAATTTTTTGCGTATTTTTGCTCTTGTTTTTATTACTACGAACCGATTTCTAAAAACTGTTTTTATTTTATTTCTTATACCTTGCCTCACTGCTACAGAAAATTTGTAGAGCATCGAATTCTCTATCCAGCAGCGTGATTCAGTTTCGGTTTTATTTACTTCTTCCTTCTCAAACAAGCAAAAAACACATTTACGTATAAATTTATGCTTCATTAATGAAGCCCGAGATTTAAAACCGGTCTGTCTCTTTAGCAAGATACTTTTTAGAAAAACAGAAGAGACCAAAACATAGCGCCTCTGGAACAGCCTTCGATCGAATACAGTTCATTTGAGTTCTCCATGTTGTGGCCTATCGATTGGTATGTCACATGTGCCCTTGCACACTGATCTTAGCTAAACAACTCCTAACAAACTTTCTGCGACAACGAACGCAAGTTGTCTCCCGGATATCTCCGCCAATACGAATCTGGCAGTTTGGAAATTTATACTCTAGACCCAGTAAACGATGAGAAACACGATGCACGTTTCAGATTTTTTCTGTGGACACTTTCATTTGTTTTTCGCCAATTGTACAAAAAAGTTACGATTCGTTCATTTGTATATATATATCTACATATATAGGTTACAGGAATTAAGAAGAAAACAAGGATAGACTGAATAGAAGATATAAAAAGACATCCGCAACCTTTGATCTATACTTATCTTTTGTTGAAATCGCCAAAATTTATATCTATTCAGTCGATCATTGTTGCTTTTGTTAAGTCCTGTAACCTATATATCTAGATATAAATATACACCAAAAGTTTCATTTGAAAAGTGTACTCTTTGCGAAAAAAGGACATCGTGCCCAAAAATAGTTAGGTCAATTATTTTGAGAGGAATCTTGAATACATCTTGACGTTGTATTTAATGGAGGTGGTAACAGGTTTTAGTCTTATTTTGATATTTCGTAAGTATCTACAACGAAAAAAAACTGCTGGTGAGCATCCACATTTTGAAGGGATAATTAAAATGGAAAGAGTTTTCAGTACAGTGTAGTGTTCACTAGATCATGAAAGCATTCCGTTAATCGATTAGAATACATAGGCAGGAAGTAGTACAGAGGTAGAAGTCGACAGTTCACTCATTGCCATTAGAAGTACATCATTCTCAGTCACTCACTGGTAGCTCGCTTGAGCTACAGATAATTGCAGATCATATGTATAAATGAAATAGGATAAAGTTTTCTTTCGATCCAGTTTTTCTCATTACAATTTTCAACCCATCGCAGGCAGTGCCAAAGATTTCATCACACACAGTGGAAGGAAATTTCATTATGGTTTCTTTTAAACCTCTGGGAAGAAAACATTCCAGTAGAAAAAATGGCTTCTAGAGATGAGAAACTGTAAAATGGAAACGTTGAATAACTATATGTAGCGGGAAAAATAGGCGTTGAATAGAGTAAACTTATCAATCTGTTAGATCGGATTTATCTATTTGTGTTCATGCAAATTAAATCATAGTCGTAAAAAATTTTTCTTCCCTTTTCGCAGACGTTAAAGTTTGCAGATTCATACATCATCACTTTTTTGACCGAATGTTATAAGGTTCACAGAGTTGTTACTATTCTAATTTAGATTTGGCTCAGACCAGTTATGGAGGTGCCGTTATTATCCCTTTCTTCTGGCAAGAACATTATTGGTCACCGTGTAAGACTTGAACTAATTATTTTTTTCCAAAATTTCACATACTCGTTACTTTCTCTCAAAAACCGTCTAGTGCATTTTTTTAGTGAATCTTACCAAACCACCATTAAAGTGTTATGTTTATGATTTAGACCACCCAAAAGTCTTTTCTAAAAAGTATGCGCTGCAAATTGACATAAGAACGGGATTTATTTGTCCGCTAAACATGGTTATTGAATTAAAATAATCGGAAAGACAATGTTTCTGTCCCAAAAGATTTTGTAGAAAGTCTTTGGAAAAACTGTAGGGCTTTGTAAGGTTTTTGGCAGATTTTGTATAAATACTATACAAAGTAGTCTAAACTTTGTAGATCCTGTAGTTTACAGGCCGCTCCGATATATTCTGAGCTATTTATGAATTTTACAGTTTTAGGTGGAGAGTGCCTGCACGTTTCACCAGGTTTTTAAACTATTTCCCCAAACATACATTGCTACCAGATTTAGTGTGGTTGATTACGTATGTGTCATGAGATCTCAAGATTAGCCCAAGCATCAGCTACCCATCTTGGGCTTCAAAGAACATCAACACTTCGCCCACCACACTGGAAACCAAGATTTTAGATGACTCCCATTTTAAAGGTGACATTTAAGGCTATCTAGAGCAGTAAAAAATTCGATACATTGTCATTCAAAATTTTGCGACTATAAACAAGTTTTGCAAAGATCTGCTCATAAACCTGTTTTGAAAAACAATTTTGAACAATTTTTCTTTTGCAAAAGGACACTCGAAAATCATGGCTACATAACTGTGAAAACGGCGCCTCCACATCTTTCCTGGGTATGCAACAGTATCAGTATGATACCGAAGTACTGTCGATATCGGTATTATACACGTAACATGATCTCTCTGTTTTCTCACATGTATTATGTAAGAGATGAAAGAGATAGAGAATAGCTGAACAAACAGAAGAAGTCAAATCAGTTGAAAGAAGAAGAAAAAAAAGATGTTTTTGTTCTGCTCTGCTTCTTTTTCTCTAGGATAATAAATTATATCACTCCATAGAGTGAGTCATTCGATAGAGTACTGGTATCGATCGTATCGGTACTGTTGCACGCCTACTGTTTCCGTTGTTGAATTATTCAAAAAAATGGTCAAACCTGTTCTTCCAGACAAGGTAGTAGTTTGACATCTAAAGACAGAATATGTAACAATTGTAACAAGTTATTCTGTCGCGGGATAAACGTAGACACATCATTTATAATTTTAATATTTTTCTTGTTTTTAATACTGTTGTTCATGTTTGAACGAGAACTCAGTTATTTGACTGTTGCTATTGGAACATGTTCATTCATTCACATATGTTTTTGTAATATGTGTAGAAGACTGTCAACAATAAAAACAGTATTTTTTATCGTCAAATAAAAATGAACGTGAATTTCGGAAGATAATGTTATAAGCAACTAACATGATAAATAAAAATAGTTCAGTTAAACAGTGATATTAGAAACTTTTCTTCGTATATAACTATAGATTGCATTTTTTTTTTTTAAACTTGTTCTTGTTTTTTTTAAAAAAAAAATAGTTATATTTAACTTCAAGTCTATGTTGCATAGTGCATAAAACGCTCAACAAAAACCTAGGAAAGGTGATAGATTGCATATTTTATCGTTAGCTAAAGAAAATTGACTAAAGTCTTCGTTTCTGATGGACAAGCCATTTTTCAGGTAAACTCTGTATGACGATAGTTATAGTTTATTCGATAAAAATGGATTCATGTTCGAACGACAAAAACATTTTTTCTGCTTTTATATTTCGCAGTGCAAATAACACACTCTTATTTTGTCGTTCACATACTTTTGACAATTTCACCATCATAAGAATAAAATTTTTTCTTTTCTATGTGGAGAACACACGTGAAGCAATGAATAAAAATAAATTGCAGTATAAAGACATCATTAGTTTGTGGAAGCAAGAAAGAAAGTTCATGGTTTCTATGCCTATAAATATTTCTCATTCATCACATTTTTTGAAGTACTAGAGACATGAACACAAAAATTATTCAAAATTGTAAACATATTATGGAATATGGTAAAACAATTACTATCGACAACGAAATAAAATTGTTGTTCAATGACTTTGTTGATGAATTAAATAAAATTCAAAATTCAAAAAACAGAGTGACATTTCTGAATGAATTACGTAGAATAGTTGAGACAATGTTTAATATTGTCGAAAATAAATATACTGATCCATCTTTACTTAATCATGACTTATTTATTATTTTACGTGATCAATATATCGATTTATTAAATAAATGGAAGAAAAATGATGAAGTATTAAATGATGACGAACAATACTTATTTTTTAACATAGGAGCTTTACTTGCTAATATGACTAATCATGTAAACACTAATAATATTCAGATATTTAAATCGCTTTTATTAAATCAAACACTAATCGAATTAATTAAGCAGTGTCTTAATGACGTGAGTGCAACAGGAAAATATTTAAATGATAATTTAAATTTATCATCTCTTGGTTATATCATAACTGCACTGCAAAGATTTCAACTTCGTCAGGTAAATATACAAGATGATCCAATATTATCTTCTCTACTAGATCTAGTTGTCAAATGTTTATGTTCAGCAAATTATACTGATGTATTTAAACAATTAAAAGTCGAATCCGTCGAAGATAAGCTAAATATAACACAGACGTTTTTTCTAGTAACATGTCCAAAATATATTATTCATTATATTGGTAAACAACGGGAAACAATATATCCGATAATATCTGAAAATCTATTAAAACGTTGTAATGAATTATTTGAAAAGTTTATTCCCTTAATTGTCAACTGGAATAAATGTATCATCGAAGCTATGGAAAAACTTATAGGAATATTACAATGTATTAGCTATCAGCATTCAACTTTAGCGCCTTATAAAAATGAACATTCGAAATTAATCGTCCATATACTGACTATTTTGAATGCTCAAAATTTAATCAAGCAAATTATTGATAATGATGATTATAATCAAATGGTTAGCTTTTTGATTGGCTATTGTATACGATATATATATTATCTTTCGCTTGAACCAAATTTGCTAATAATTATTCAAAATCAAAATGTAACACAAACATTTTATGCATTAACAGAGGCTAAAGATAAAGAAAACAAATTTAATTGTTATCGGATGTTGGCTATAATATTGACTGAACAAGATGTTAAGAGATTAGCTAATCCAAGGAAAATAGCATCGGTATTTACGACCTATTTGAAAAGAGCAATTGTTGATCCATTATGGATATTGAGACTGCCTAGGTTATTATTGAGCTTAAAAAGTATGTATCATTAATCATATGTAGTCTGTATGTGTTAAGTTCTTCAAAGTTTCAAAGATATGTGTCAGAACGTGAAAAGTATCAGCTCTTATGGAGTTTTTAGGTTTTGAAAAGTCTAAAAAACTAGTGATTTGCTTGAATGTGACATGACTTGTTTTTGATGAAGGTTTAGTACAACATGAACAAATCAAGCAAGAGCTGATCAATCTAGATGCTATTTCGTTATTGATCCAATGTACTATGGAACCGAAGTTTGATACTATTACAGTACAACAAAATGCCTTGGAAATAGTTTTGGCGATGACATTCAATGAACAAGCTGCGACCATATTAAAAACTGATGAGAAATTTATGTCTCATGCTAGATCATTATTATCATCCGAAGTAAAAGGATTACAAAAAGTAGCCGAAGGTATTCTGTGGAAACTCGAACAAGAATCAGAGTATATAATAGAACAAGATAAAAAGGAGCAAACAGGTCCAAACATGCAGGTTGTTGATGAAAAATTGTCAGACAGAGAAATAGCTGCGAGCGCACCGATTACAATCCAGAGAAAACCAACATATAAATATGATATAATGATCAGTTATTCTCACAATGACAAAGAATTATGTTATCGTATTCAAGAACAACTACTCAAAGATAATTTTCGTGTTTGGCTCGATCGTGATAATTTATATGGTGCGACGATGCATTCAATGGCCGATGCGATCGAATATTCAGAATTTGTTTTGATTTGCATGTCGGATTCTTATAAGCAAAGTGTTTATTGTCAATCAGAAGCCCACTATGCATTTGAACGTCGATGTCATATTATTCCGTTGATCATGAAATCCCAGTATCGCCCGGATGGATGGTTGGGGTTTATTGTCAGCGGAAAAATATACATCGATTTTCCAAAATTGAATTTCGATGCTGCTTATCAGAAACTGAAAATGGAGATTCAACAATACCGAACACAGAAAAACGACATTAAGCAATCATGTGCGAATGGTGAACGTTTGATACATTTAGATCAGGAACAGAGTGTTAATCGTGATTCGATAACCGAGAAAATACCGTAAGATTTCAAAAGATCTTAGATTTGTGCGTTTACTTTGCTCTGTTCTTGTAGAGATAATGTTGTACGAAAGATATCCGCCTATGCGAACTGTGTTGTATCTTGGACAGAAGAGAATGTGAAAGATTTTCTGACTGATAAAAACCTTGAAGCAATGATACCTTTATGTGAAAATATGGATGGACAGGCATTACATCGTTTTTATCAGATGTGTCAAACAAATTTCGATGCCATGTACCAATCGTCAAAAACTGAATTACTCGAATTACACAAGAAAATATTACCCATCAATGTTTATATACGATTTATAACTGAATTGAAAAAATATGTGCCTATTTGTGCAATCGACAACGATCGTAATCTATCATCAGTTATCTGCACAATTATGTGAAGCGAATACTCAAATATAACGTTCTACCCGTTATTTTCTTAAATTATTTTTTTGTAGTGGCGCGTATTGGATCGACTTTGTGTTAACAATAAAGGTGATTTGAAAGATAAAAAGGAGCAAACAGGTCCAAACATGCAGGTTGTTGATGAAAAATTGTCAGACAGAGAAATAGCTGCGAGCGCACCGATTACAATCCAGAGAAAACCAACATATAAATATGATATAATGATCAGTTATTCTCACAATGACAAAGAATTATGTTATCGTATTCAAGAACAACTACTCAAAGATAATTTTCGTGTTTTATCATATGGGCAAAAATTGAATGAAGAAATGAAGCGTGTGGTCAACCAATTTCTTTCGATTCTGATGGTACTTGTTAAAATAATGCATTTAAGTCGATCAGCGCATGAAAACTGTATTTTCTCAGTACGAAGAGACGAGCGTCAAAACTCTTATGTTCTGTTAGATCTTCTGTATACATAGTCCTTCAATTTGAACTTCAATTTGAATTTTAGATTTTTTTATTGTTACAAATAGCTGTTCATTTTCATCTAGTGGTTTTCGTTTTGACGCAGGTGTATCAATAGAGTTGATACTTGACGAGATAGTTGGTTCAACTTTCTCGTTTTTCTCCATTTCCTTCAATGTCCACAAATTCTTCTGGAGAAACATTAGTTTATTAGAGCGACAGCTGTTGGTATTTTAGCGAAAAAAAATTTCGGGGTTTAACGGGATTGTAATTATGGCTACGGGACGGGATCGGGATTGAGATTAAGCGTCCGAGACGGAATCAGGATAGGGATTGGCGAAAAGAAGTTTTCGGGATCGGGGGAGCTCTACCCAGAAGTCTCTGGTAATAGGTCAGAAGGTCTAACCACTGAGCTACCGATGTAACATACATTCTCAGTTCACACGAATGATTTTCAACTATCAGAGTCTCGAACACTGACACGGTATCCCTAAATTTGTCTATCAAATTATGTCTCACTTCTAGCCGTGTTAAATATCCATTTTCTAATGATACCTTTATTTACAACTGCTGTTTCGCCCATCATACTTTGCTTGCCTAAGAAACTGAATAGTGGAGCTACTGCTGCGCTCTGGAAAACTACCCGCTGTTCACTGTAGCACCTCGTTGAATCCGTGCCTCATGTCTAGAAACAAGTGCCCATGGGTGATATTAGAACTGAAAGGTTTTGTTCAAAATATCAGTTTTGAAAGAACAACCGCGTGTTTTATCGACAGTTGTAACTTAATAGCAGTTAGATTATGTACAAAAATGGTTAGTTTAGATGGATCCTCTCTTACCTATGGGAGAAAATGGGAAAATATGATCACTCAAGCATGGCCACTAGATAGAGGACGCCTGAAAATAAACCATTTCTCCATAGTAAAATGGTGCAATTTGCCTCTTGTAGAAATTATAAATGACTCGGTCAATGGATGGTTAAAGATCCTTTATATAGAATATTGCAGAGTAAATCAAGGGCTATTTTTCTACACCAGACACAAGCTGGATTGTCGTTTGCATATGGAGAAAAAGTACCTAAGAGTCACCCTATCTTTTCTGAAACGTTTCAAATGCTCTGAGAAAAGTGGCCCGTGTAGAAAATGCGTTTTCTTGAAAACTTAGTTTTTGCTACCGAGCTGCATTGGGCCACATTACGACACCCCTTAAATTTCATCCGATCGAGTTAAAAATTTTACCAGAGACAGTCAAGACACTATTGCAGAGGAATTTTCTTGGAATTTTATATTAGACTTTTCTTTATCGAGTAATAGGGTTTCTAAAATTGAAAAACTCGATAACTCGACCAGGAAAGGTATTAAAAATTTCCCCGAAACTATCTCTGCTATATGACCTTCCGTACCTCTGATAAATTTCTTAACTCTATTGGATGGAATTTAAGGGGATGGGGTCGTAAAGTGGTCAATGAAAAACCGAATTTTCTGGAAGCTGGTGAATGTCAATAGTTAAAAACTTAAAAGGAAAATGAAAGAGTGCTCCATTGTGTTTCCAATCAGTTGTGAAAATATGAAGCCTTAGTGGCTTTTAGTTTTTATGTCACAGCATTTCTACGAAAAGCCCAAAAAGAGTGGAGGGATACCCTAAAACATTGCTGATATCGTCTTTTAGGCACTTTAGGGCATACCAAAAGTACGGGCAGTGACACTTTAATACCGTATAGTAGGCTCAGCGGCGTATCCAAGGGGGGGGGGGGCAAATGGGCAATTGCCCATTGTAATTTTTATTAGTAAGTTTTTGCCCATTGAAATTTTACTTAGCGGATATACCCAGGGGGTTTGTTTTTGTTTACCCGTTAGAAAAATTTTTGTATGGGTGCCG
>CAJNOQ010006783.1:0-13176 GCA_905250885.1 Didymodactylos carnosus
AATTATAAGGAACCTGCTGTCCGATTCACCGAAAAAATTTTGCACATAGCGCCCAATTTTTACCTAATTTGGTGCAGCGCGGAAAAAGTACATAATTTTCTAATGCATCGCTTCATTCTTTCAATTATTTTTACTGATAAAGCTGGCCGTACCGAAAATATCCGTTTTATTTGATTTTTGATATAATTTATTTATTCTTGAATATAATAGGTACTTAAACACCGAGAAAAAGTTTTTAAACTTCATACCGGATTTTGCTACTATTCGTGAATCGCCATGCGGTGTGAATCTCGGTACAATTAATTATCCAGCTAACTATATGATTGACGAACGGTCTCCGATTATCGATGTGGAAATCAACGTCACTCGTAAAGAGTAAGAGAGCTTTTCTTCTATTAATTTTTACTTTTAGAACACACTATATGTGTCAAGCACCTCGAATAGTTGATATAACACGATTCATTTATACGGCACCATTCGTTATGATCAATGTTGAAAATAGTCCATCGTTAATGACAAATTTGCCAGACCTTTTAAATATTGGTGAATATGACTAAGTTGCCTCAACTTTTCTGAAAAACAAAATTCATTCGCTTTCCGTTTCAGGTACTGTCTTTCTGCTAGTATCAGAAAAACAGGTGCTCATTTTATTGCAATTATTAAATCAAATAATAACGATTATTATTGCTTCGATGATCTGGATTCACGAGGTTGCTTTCGTCATGATGGCCTTCTATACATACACTTCGCTCTTTACGTTGTAAAACTGTAGACAGTATTTGCTTCGTTAAAAATACAATAATATTTATTTTTGAAAACGTTTTGTTTCTTCATCTATATATACTATTGAAAAACTTTTATGAAGCTTAAAACATGTCACAAAGTCTACTTATCTGAATGAATTTTTTGGTATCGAATATCAGCAAGGATGACTTGCTAAAATCGCCTGAAACCCAAGTATTTAAGTCCAAACCCGCATTTTATGGTCAATGACCCCCATTAAAAATATGACTATTCGATGTAGAATTTAATTCTACGTCTAACCCAAGTAATTAGAAAGGTAACAAAGGTCGAGGAGCGAATATCAGCAAGGATTACTCGAATCCGCTGCTAACTTTCCCTACGTGTAAATAAAACTCATCTCCAAATATGGTTGTTCATCTATTCAGTTCGAAACGAATAGATGAACAACCATCGAAATGATTGGTTCAACAATAACCAAATTACAATGAAGATTTATTACGCGGACTTTCTTTTTTCGTTGCGATTGAAAAATAACATAAAAACAAGGTAACGCTCAGTCCCTTGGCTTTATTAAGTTGGATCTGCGCAAGCGAACGCCCTTTGGTGACTTACAAATCGAACACAATGCTCACGTCTCCCTTCGGTCGGTGCTCCCTGAGTCCCTAACTAAGGCATCTTCTGGATTTCTTTTCTTTTTTTATGTATAAGGTTCGTAATCTGATATAAATATATAAATAAAAAATCTCAAGAGGTTCCAAGGAGGTTGGAAGTATTTCTAATCGATTTGTTATAATAGATTATTTATACACTGTCAATTTTATTACCTGTATTCCACTTTTTGTGTATTGTCACAGTGGACTGTTATCTGGCGACATCTACCCACGACCTACAGAAAACGTTTGCTTAGCCGTGTACCTCTCTGCATCAGTAGATATTTCAGATGATCTCTTTGAATATTTTCTCTCTTATCTAAAAATAATTTTCTACTTTTGTCTCTTGTGATTCGCTTATCCATAGAATATCTGACAGCCATTTTTCCGTCTTCTGCGCAAACTCACACACACACAGACAACTATTTTGTAAGACCCTAGACCAAAGTCAAGAGAATTAATTCCTTACAATAAATACAATTACTTGATTAACAGTATCACCGACCGTTGTTCATTTTTTACTGAAAACGACATTTTGATAATGAAGGACATTTTTTCGAAGGACCATTTCTAAAAGGCATTTTTACCAAGTACATTTACTCTGACGGACATCTTTTCAAGGATGAAAAGTAGGAAAAATTCCATGAAGGACATCTTTTAACGGAAATTCTAGACTGTTACCATTTTATACAACTCAAAAAGAAAGAAATAATCAGGCGAGGAAGCAATGTAGGACGAGTATATATTTTGTCAACAACTTTAGGGCAAGAATAAAATTCAAGACGAAAAGATAGGATTGGTCTGATCCTATAATTGTACTACACTGAAGTCTAATTCGCCTACATTGAATATATACAAATGGATGCCATTGTTTATGAGAGACAGCAATTGAATAAAATTTAAGATACTCTATTCATTGTTTCTTCGTAGTATTTGCCTATAGCGTTTTCCTATCAAGAAGACCATGGATAGATAATGCCAACCAAAGAATAGAAACGTTTAACATTTATCCTTAAAAAACATGGAATATTCCATTGTTTTTGCAGCTGATGGACAACGATTTCTTGTATGTATGGTATGCTTTTGATAGTTTAGCTTATAAAGCAACTTGATTAGCTAAATCGGGCATTAATGATGGTGTTGAAATGCGTTTAGCTGTTAGTGATAATGTATCTGATATACCGCATTCTTTAAGAATAAGTTCATTTTACTTTTTCTGTCATCATCCGCATTAAATATGTTATTTATATTTTATTTTAGATAGACTAGCGTGTACTACAGAATCAATATGCTGCGAACTTTCAACAGCTGTATTTGCTTATAACGATGTTTATGGTAATAATTCAAGGCGCACATATACTTCGTTCTTACTATCGATAACATGTTACTCTTGTTGGCTCTGTTTTGTTTTACAAGTAAGTTCTCATTTTCTCCTCAGTTCTATGAAATAACTTTTTTTCATATGACCAGCATGTTCAGTGGATGCATGGCGTTGGCCATGGTCCTCTAAAGCCTCACCTACCTTGGTCTACGTGGGTACGTACACGGGAGAAGGGGCAACGGACAGCAAGGGTATTTACGCGTTTTCGTTCGACGATGCCAAATCAGTAATTACACCGTTAGGATTGGCCGTAGCCACAACCAATGCATCGTATGTTCTTATTCATCCATCACAAAAGTATGTTTTTGCTGTTAATGAGCAAGACGATGGTAAGGTAGTCGCATTCAAGGTCGCTTCCACACAGACAGGACAATTGACACTAATCAACGATCAATCTTCTCGTGGCAGTGGTCCATGCTATCTCTCTACAAATAAAGCAGGTAATTACATATTTGTTGCCAATTATAATAGTGGCACTGTCGCTGCTTTACCCGTTGATACTACTGATGGTAGCGTTAAAGAATCGACAGGATTCGATCAGCAAACTGGATCTTCCGTTAATCCTGATCGCCAAACGTCTCCCCATGCTCATTGTATTTTGCTTGACAAGCGAGAAGAGTATGCTGTAAGCGCAGATTTGGGTTCAGATCAAATATATTCATATCGATTTACGCCTGCTGATGGCACATTAGAACGAGCGGGAATAACGAAGGTTCCAGAACCTGGCAATGGTCCAAGACATTTAGTGTTTAGTGACGATCAAGAATTTGTGTACGTAATGAACGAACTAATGTCGTCGATCACAGTTTTTAAATACTCTCCTATCATGCAGCCTGTTCAAACCATTTCCACCCTACCTTCTAATTTCACAGCGTTTAATACTGGTGCGGAAGTTCTAGTTCATCCGACTTCCGGCAAATTCCTGTATGCTACAAATCGTGGCCACGATTCGATAGCTGTTTTTTCAGTAGATCGTGGAACTGGGCTTTTATCTCTTATTCAACACATGAGTGTTCAAGGGCGAACACCTAGAAATTTTAACATTCTCCCGGATGGAAATCATCTGATTGTTGCCAATCAAGATTCGAACAATTTGGTCGTCTTTTCAATCGATACAACTACCGGCAGATTAACGGCCACTGGTGCGACTGCTGAAGTGAAAACACCGACATGTATTAAGTTTCTGAACACATGACTGTATTGTTAGTAATTTCTGACAGAAAAAAATAAATAAGTAAACAAGAGCATTGCTCGACGTGTCTGTCTGATAATATAGAAGAGATAGAATGTTCTCATTCTGTATGCACCTGTAAGAGCGTTTTAGACGAAACTACTTTCTTTTCGAAAGAAGCAGTCAACGACAATGTTCGAATTACATACACGTGCACTCAGTTGCTCATTACACACCATTATCACACTTCATCATCATGTAGACGATGGGTGTATTCTAAAAAGATACTTGTTCTTTTCTTGATTAAATACAAAGACTATCTATTTCCAAGTGGACCGGCTGCTCGTCTCTTGGGCTGTGCAGTTTAAAAGTGTTTTCTAAAAGTTAAAAGTTAGCGAATTTCGAAAAAAGTTAAAATAGTTATAGCTGGAGTAAAAACGTCTTACCTTAGTTTCATGTTAACTGCTTACTGTTTGCCGCATGTGCAACAAGGACACAGCGAGATGAATATATTGCGAAAGTAAAGTCAATAAAAGCAGCATGCGAGAATAAAGTCTTGATGAGTTTTGTGAGAAGAGTACAGTCCCATGAACAGACGAAAAGAAACAAAATAAATTAGAGTTTATCTTTATGTAACAAAACAAAAATCTGTTAAGAAATATTTTTAAATTTGTTTTTCTTAAAAAAAGATTATTCTGACGCTTCTCTTCTAAGTGGTGAAGATCGCAGTTCGTTAGTCCTTTTCTATCAAAAGTTATTCAGAAAATAGTATACAGAATTTTGTTTTCAAATATCGAGTAGACAAACCGATTTTCTGGTACAATTGTTTGTTTTCTTCGTATAGTGTTTACAATAATATATGAACACTAGCAAAAAAAAATCAACACCATGCATACAAGAGTGTAAGGTAACCTTTTATATCCGAAAAATCTTGTATCTAGAGTTATAGTTACATTTTCAAACGGCTCTAAGAACATTGCTAGAGTTTAAGGTATACTTTATAATTCTTCTATAAAACGTCTTGTTGTCCGAGAACGACATTAATTTGATCCATTAATTTCTTTGCTTTTTTCTCAAAGTTGGAGTTATTGATATCACGAAAATCCATCCACAGAAGACCAGCTGTTATGAAGCCTACAAGTAAGATTAGAAGCGCTTAATCAGCACATTTGTCAGACAGGCATCAAGTCCAGGTAATCTCTGGACCGTACGGTTTTTCCCTTATTGACCGCGATAAATAAATAAAAATAGGCGACAAAGGTGGTTTACCCTACCTAACCAGCCTGATGGTTCCCAATTTCGTTGTAATTTACATGGTATTATAGGCACACGTTTTGTTTTGGCAAATTGCAGTTCTTGTTGACAGTTTTCAGATTTCTCATATTTTGGACTCATGAAGCAGCAGATAGCAGCTGCATTTTCAACACCTTCAGCCATACTAAAAGGTAAGCATCGAGTTATTCTGACTAACTAAAGTAGAAAATAGATACCATTCATAAATATTAGCTTTCATCCCACCATTAATATCCATCCATACAGAAAAGTCATTAGCCGTAAGAAATTGATACACTTGTTCTACCAAGTCCTGGTTCTCCCACTGATATGATAACATTATATGTTTTTGACGTGCTTAACAAAAACGGACCTTTTTTATTAGTATTACTGATTTTCATAACTGATTATGTCATCTTACCGTTTATATACTGTGGTGTGAGACTGACAACTTCATCACATTGTTCATCATCTTGCGCCTGATCTACGTTGCTGGTGTTCTCCTCTTCGCTGACATTTTCTTCTTCATGTGTGTTCTCTTCATCACTGTTATCACTTGGTTTCTGATATTCGTTAACTGTGTCTTCAACGAAAAAAAATCTAAGTTAATACAGATTAAGGGAGAATTTCAAAATAAATTCTGGTCAGTCGTTATTCCTCTATATCAAATTACACAACATTTGGTTTGGGGCTACTTTTGTCGTACAACGTTGAACCTCTTTGTTCTGCTTTTATTTCTTCAAAGATAATTAAACCGCTCTCTTTGAAATTCATCTATCAAGCTATCAACTACGCATCTAAATCAAAGCATTACGTAATATGTACATTTTTTCAGATCTAACCCATTGTATATGTTTAAGATTTCGTTTATCGGCGTTTGCTTTATTAATTGACGGTATAGTTGGAGAGAATAATGAAAATACTTATCCAAATGAATACTTATCCAAAGACAGTCTGCAATATGTTTCAAAACATTATTCATCTGTCAAGCTATCAACTACACAAATGTAGTAAAAAGAGAACTTTTCTTTTACAGTTTATTCTACTCCGAATCTAAACTTTCCTATAAGAGAAATCTTTCTGTTTAAAGAATAAAATAAGCAAAGTACAAATTTTATATGTTGATCAAAATGTTCACCTTTTATATATGCAAGATAGAGAATGCTCACTATAAACTTATTTCGAATTCTATCACCTTCGTGAATTAACATTACATTAACTAGAGAAGACTCATGTCCACTTTTTATACTAGTTTAAAATGCAAGTTGTACACGATACTGATCTAGTTCTTAGAATGAGTGCGCTTGTAGTTTTGAGATATATGGCTATGAATATCGATGATTATCGTTAAAAGAGCAACTTTTTGCAACGATCGGACAAACGAGAATATTGTATTTCCAGAAGAATCGAATGAATGAATTACGACCTGAAAGTTTGTGGTCTAATGATCATAGGTCTAAGTGCGAAAAGATGCCTCAGACTTTTAAATCGAGTCGGGAGTTCAAACTTGCAAGCAGCCCTTGTGACTCGACTGACGAGGGAACCTCTCGAGGTGATTAAAAGCTTTTCGACTCAGACTATTTTCATCATGTAGGGAATAGTCAGCAATAAAAAACCCCAAGTTGGTGTGGATCCATGCGCCTTTTTGACGGAGATATGAGTTAATTAATGAAAATGCCATTAATAATAATTAATTAATATCTCACGACCATGATTGGCTAGGAGTCGGAAATTTACACCACAGTTGAAGATAGATGTTGTCTACTCACTGCGACACTTTTAGGCTTATAAACCAAAGCTTTTGCAAGATATGAATTTTTTAGGATTTAGACGGCTTTTAGTGAAAATTCACCATTGAAAACCTAAAAACTTGTAATCACCTTTTAGATACCTCTATCGACTCAGTAAAGACTTATTTCATTTAGATATAGGTCCCTAAGAGTCGCTGAGCTTCTGCAGCGTGAACAGAAGTACTTAAAAGGTGGTAACAAGTTTTTAGGTTTTCAATGGTGAATTTTCACTAAAAGCTCTCTACATCATAAAAAACTCATATCTTGCAAAAGCTTTGGTTTATAAGCCTAAAAGTGTCGCAGTGAGTAGACAACATCTATCTTCAACTGTGGTGAAACTTTCCGACTCCTGGCTGATCATGGTCGTGAGATATTAATTAATTATTATTAATGGCATTTTCATTAATTAACTCATATCTCCGTCAAAAAGGCGCATGGGTCCAAACCAACTTGGGGGTTTTTATTGCTGACTATTCCCTACATGAAGGAAATAATCTGAGTCGAAAAGGTTTTAATCACCTCGAGAGGTTCCCTCGTGAGAAATATTTCTCAAAACAAAACGAGCTATTTTGTAGAGAATTGAATGTCTATTCAACAGTATATTTTCAAAATTATTTTACGAAAATCTCTAGGCCAAAAAATTAAAGTTAAAGTTTTCAAAAAGTTTAAATTTAACATTTTTAATTTAAAATTAGTTTTTTTTTAAAATAAAGGCCGAATTCGAAGCCAAAGCTTTTCTTTGTTTCTATCTGCACATGGTCAGACAGTAAGGGAACACCTCCTATATTCTGATCGGGATATAAAACATAAAATTTCGTCGTAAAAGCGATTAAGGTAAAAATGACGAGATTTTGGGAAAAAATTGACGTGATCATTAGAAAGAGCTCGAAAAACTATATCGGATTCTGTTGTGTTTGAACAAAAATGCATCGAGCACGCAGCAACTATCTTTTCGAACAAAAACCTTTAACAAATTTTAGTCTAATTTATATCCCGATCGGGATATAAGACACGAGATTTCGTCGTAAAAACGCTTAAGCAAAAAATGATCACGTTTTGGGATAAAATGGACATCGCCATTAGAAAGGGCTCGACAAACTACATGGAATTCTATTGTGTTTGATCAAAAGTGTGAAAAAAAACAAGTTTTTAATAAATTTTAGTCGAATTTATATACGATCGAGCAATAGGCGGTTAATCTTTTATTGCTCATAATGGGATATACTCTTGATCTAATCGCTTTCCAACCGACCGTCTTTCAACTAGAGGAAACAAAAGACAATACTAGGAACGTTAGAGAGGAGCAATAAAGAAGAAGAAGAAGCAGAATATTCAGCTCTCATATAATTCAAATTTATCATTTTCTTACAAATTAAAAATCAAAATTTTCGATATCCGGATTGGGTTATAGATTTTTTTGATATCTCAATCGGGATATCGAATTATATCCTGATCGGGATATACAAAACGTTTACTGTAAAAAATGATATCCTGATTGGGCGTACATCCTGATCGGGATATGTCTCCACACTGTCAGAATACACAGATGAGCTTTTTTATGGGTTCTGTTCGTCCAGGATGCTAAAATATCTCATTTTAAATGGAAAGATCCAAAGAAGTCTAAGTCAAAAAAGGACGATATTTTCGGTATAGATACCGCGCTATTGGCGCATACCTAATTCTAAGGGTCATTAGACCTTTTATTGATTTTGAAAGAGGTTTACAGCGAGCACTCAACATATAAAATTTGTACTTTGCTTATTTTATTGTTTAAACAAAAAGATTTCTCTTATAGGAAAGTTTAGATTCGGAGTAGAATAAACTGTAAAAGAAAAGTTCTCTTTTTACTACATTTGTGTAGTTGATAGCTTGACAGAAGTTAATTAGTAAAAAACACGAAGTTCCTGTATACATATATAAAAATTGTTATATAATGAAATGTTGTATAACAGCGGAACACAGAAATAGTGCTTTTTCTTTAGTAAGCTGTAATTTGATATAGAGAAATAACGACCGACGGACAGACTGGAATTTATTTTGAGGCGTTTCCTAACTGCACATGTAGTCTCGTTACCTTGAAGCGTTGCCAGAATAATATCAAAAAGTTCTAAATCATACAATAGAACGTCTTAATAAAGGTTTTTCTCGTTTTTTCGTGCCCGACTTACCTTTTCGTAAGCTCTTCGGTTGTTGTGTGTTCACTTAACGATAAAACTTGGCTCATGTTACCGTGAAGAAAAAAATAAAGCTCATTTAGAGTTGTGGAAAAGTGCTTCTTTTTTCAGCATATTAGATAACATAGGCGGCAGAGCTGTGATCTAGGGTAGACTCGTGCCTAGCCTAGATTGAGTCTAGTGAGGCTAGGATAGGCTCGAGCCCGCGTACATATTTTCAAAAGGATCTTCAACAGAGCATGCCAACAGACCACAGAAACGATCTTTTTTGCAATCAGAGGCTACAAAGCTTCTCCGCCTATGGCGGCGTGTAACGACAATGACATAGTTCTTGTGCGTAAAACGCAGAAAAATAATTCGAAGTTCTTAGCGGTTTTGAGACTAGGAAACTTCGTTTCCTAACGTAGTTTTTAGGGTAATTCAATAGCGTATAGGAAGCAAAAAAGTATAGTAAATCTCATAATGTTGGCTGTAGTTATCCATTCAAAAACTTGCGCTGCCTTCTGCTGCACAGGTGTTGGTTTCGGGCACCTACTTTCGTTACTGCGCAAGCGGGCAAATATTTCAAACAACATTCCGTTGGTTTCTTCTTTTTTACCTGGTGATATTTTACAAACCATTTCTAGGACAAGTTTGTCGGTATTCAAAGATACTTGTGTTTAGCAGCAGTTTTGATGTATTGACATTATCGAGTTTCTACCGTTTTCAACGTAGATTATGAAAATCTTCTCCATAAGCACAAATGCTAAGAGTGGCGCTTTTTTCTCGAAAAGGCCTTACGGTGTTATACGGCTCGTCTGAACGTAATGCTGTTACGTTTTTGACACACTTTTTCTCAATTATCTCGGAAAGTTTGAAAACTAGAAAGTTGGTTCAAACCCCATTCGACTCAGCTCATCATACTCTATGTATGCTATGAAAACGAAGTTTTTTGGTTGAAGTCTGGAGCTTCGAAAAAGATTTTTTCATCATGTAAGGCTATTGCATAAAAAGACCTAAATTCGAAGTGCTCTGGCTAAACTTCTAATTTCCGGCGAAAGTCGTTCGCCAAATGAAATGTGCCTAGAGCAAATTTTGTAGAGCATCGAATAAGCTTTTCTGCGGTAAAAAGTTTGCTTCTAACTATTTTTACTCGCGTAAAAGAAGCAAAAAACAAACGTAACGCTGTGACACATTTCTTTGTCACACCATTTTAGGGCACTCAACATTCTTCAGACAACTTCATACTTATAGCTTGAGTACTTCTAGCCGTCCTGAAGACATTCCACTGGCAAACAAAGTTCCAAAAGATGCATCAGACTTTAAATCGAGTCGGCAGTTCAAACTTGCAAGCAGCCCTTGTGCTTCGACTGAGAAATATTTCTCAAAACAAAACGAGCCATTCTGTAGAGATGAACATCTATTCAACAGTATATTTAAAAAAAATTTTTTACGAAAAATATTTAAAAATAGTTTACGAAAACCTCTAGGTCAAAAAATTAAAATTAAAGTTTTCAAAAAGTTTAAATTTAAGTTTTTTAATTGAAAATTCGTTTTTTTTTAAATAAAGGCCGAATTCGTGATCACCATGAAAAGCTACGTCTGGTGATGGGCTCCTATCGATTTCCCGATGAAAAAAAAAAGAAGAAACTTGATCAGCGAAGTATCGCATTACGTGGACAAGCCGTATATTGGTTTTGATTTCTTCCAGCATTTTTTATGTAAAAACGCTACATCATTCCATAGGGAAATACTATTAGTTTTAAAATTTTTCTTAAACTTTTGACGGATCCCCTCGCCCAAAATACAAAATCTCTTGTTTATCGAATATGCAGAATACGAAAAAAACAACTTTTTCACGACTCTAAATGAACTTTCTTTTTCTGTCTGTGATATGATTTCATGATGACAGCAAATACAATACAGTTCTTGCTCGAAATATCTGTGTGATAAGAGCAGCACCTAAAAATTGTCTGTTGGTTGGCGCAGAAATAATTACGTACTTGTTGGTCTTTCCCATTGAGTTGTTTTGTTCACATGGCTAAAACATACGCATGCAATATGAACAGTTCAGGTCTTTCGATGATGACACGTACTCGGCGTAATAGACTCTTCCGGTATTATCTGTTCTTTCTTCCCAACCTTCTGGCAGATCAGAATGACTTCTAGCGTAGTATGTCATACTCGGTATATTTTACTAAAAAGACTCAATTCAGTCAACTCAACAGGTATGAACAACTGTAGTGAGCAATTTTAGATAATTTAGTTTTTCTCTCTTTATAGCGACTAATTTGACTTTCACATTATATTTTCAATGGAAAAAAGTAAGCATAATACAAATTTTAAATTCAGAATGTTTGTTTTGACAGTTTTCAAACTATATAAATCCGTCAGTCGGTAATACTCACATTTTGCCTTTTAGTTTACATTCAAATGTGTTGGTTGCTTGAAGTTTTAATCAATTTTTACCTAAGCTTTCACTCTGACGATTTTTACTTTTTAGTGCGCACAAGAGCTAAGGGCTCTCTTATTTTTGCTTTCATTTCTTCCCTTGCAGAAGCAAAGAAAGTTGTCTGAATCGGATAACAAATTGAAGAAAACTTCAGGCAACCAACACATTTAAATGTAAACTGAAACGCAAAATGTGTGTATTACCGATTGACTAATTCATATTAGTTTGAAAGCTTTCAAAACAACACGATAAATTTAAAATTTTTATTATGCTTACTTTTTTGCCTGCAATACTGCGATGTCTGAGTGCTATTTTTACAATAGAACAATTAAAGTAACAGCAGCTAGCTACACATAATGCCATTTCTAATTGAAAAGAATAATTAGAATAAGCACAAAAATGTTTTCATATTAAATCATATTTATCATTCATATTCATATCAAATCGATTTTTAGCCAAAATCCGACTTGAGTAGTTCACCATATAAAAAGACAATCATGGTCTTCTAACCAGAGCTGGGCAAGTCAAGTCAAAAATGCCTCAAGTCCAAGTCAAGTCAAGTCAGACATGACCTGACTTGGTCCAAAATTTCTGAAGGTCGTCTCTTGTTTTTTAATTTTTAACTCATTCTCTGTGGTTCAATAGTTAATTTTCTACGCCCAAAGATAATGAATTTTGTGCTTTATCGATCTCACTCATCTACAACTTCATACAATGTTTCCACTACGTCAGCTGGACTCACAATTAGTTCTCAACTGGCTTTGTAATTTTTTCAAATTAAATTAATTTTTGTAATTAATGATTTCAATTGAGAAACTTTTTTTATATATAAAAAAAAGATACAGAATTAATTCTCTGTATGATAATAAGAATAAAATCCTGGATTCAAAAGGTTTTACTGCTTTTATAGCTCATAAACTAAAATCTATGAAAAATAGGTTCAAAAGTTAGATTCTTTAAGATTTATCAGTTTTTTGCACAGAGAAATTACGAAAAATATGTGCGACAGTGCAAACTTTTCCGGGGAATATTCTGATATTTTCAAAATACTTATAGAATCTATTTTTGGATCAAGGCAAATGGTTTTCTATTTTCAGTGTTTTCAATATTTTGAATGGTGGCCAAACGAGAACAGTTCTATCAGACATTTAAATAGCAGGTTTTGTAAAGAATTCAATTTCTCTATCGATTGAGTTTAAAACGAACTCTCTGGACTATTGGGTTCAGTGTCGAAAACAACGAACAAAAGTGACCTTGTTCTTCTGACCCACCCGTTATTAAAGGGAGAGGGTTACATAATTCGACGTTTCGAGATGTAAAATTTCATTATCCAGAAAAATCGCAATATACAGAGTGTGATTCTAGCCGCTTCTCACTAAAAAGCGGCATTTTTTCAAAGTCAAATCCCAGTATCTCAGTAGAGTGATGAACTGAAGAGGTGAAATTTCGTGTGATAGCAGGAGACACAGCGAGAGAAAATCTTTTTCTAAGATTGACTCACACGAAGAAGACTTACAGCTCAACTACTACTATAATCTAATTGTTACGATTCACTCATATATA
>CAJNOQ010006784.1:0-13171 GCA_905250885.1 Didymodactylos carnosus
AATAAGATAAGTCACTTGTAACAAAAGTCATGATGTCATCGTTGAGAAGATTCTGAATGTGTTCTAGAATTGTTATTTGATGAATTGTGTCCTTCCTCTACTGAGAAAGGTTGTTCGTCGTCATCATCACTAATTGTCAAGTCATCCATTGCTCTAGTTGGATTTAAATCTGATGACTGAATCTTGTCGTATTTTACGTTCGATGCTGTTTGATATCGATGCCATTTATTTTGATCATGATACCATACAGACTGATCTAACTGAACAGCAAATAATTCTGGTCCTTGAAAACTTATTGTTTTGTAATATTTAGCTCCTGCCAAACCTTGTCCATGTCGATTACATTCAATTTTCAAATCGATCCATGTGCGTTCAATACCAGTAGCTGTCTTGGGTGAAAAATCCTTTTTTGCTATATATGAAAATGTACATGTGTCCATTGTAGCAAATAAAATTTAAAAGAGAAAGTCAAAGTTAAAACTACTTATTTGCACGATGAGATGGAAAGTAAATAATAGTAGAACTATTGTCGTGATCGTTCTATTTCTTATTTAATCGAAGGATTGTACTTTTTTCTTTCCTTTTATATGTTGTTGTGGCATGAACGGTAAAAGATGGAAAAAACCAAGTCATATGGTTTGATTGGAAAAAGCCAAAAAAGTGACATGTAATGGGGTTTCGAGTACGAGTTTATGCTGAAGAACAAAAATTACCTCATTTTGTTCACCGTATAATCTGAGTCTCTAATTCTGTTACAGTCTCTCTCTTTTTTCTTGATTGTCGAAGTTTTTGTTTCCACAGTTTATTAAATAATAGCAAAATGTGAATCTGCATGCGATCAAAGCAAAACAGATATGACATTTTTTTCATTGGGAAATATAATTAACTAAAACATTAAACCTTTGTGTTGGCATCCGGTGAGACAGAACAGCAAAACTAAGTTGTTCTCAATATTTTTCTTCTACCTAAATAGTAGAAAATGAGATTGTTATAATTCATAAATATAAATTTATAATAGGCTGATGAAAGTTGAATGAGAAAATAGAAGCATCAATTATTACCAATTGGTAATAATCTTTTTACGTCCAAATTAGTGAGCATCAAATTGAAGAAATATAAAAAATGTAAAACTGTCAAAGAGCGCACTCTATGTAAATATGAAGACTTTTTTCATTTAGAATATACTGCTGCCCGCATTAGTACAATCGAAAATTCAGCAGCTTATGAAAGGCAAGAGGAGTTAAGCGAATCTCTTTAGTCAAAACTATAAATATAGACGTATCTAAAGGATTGGCCAGAATTACTGCAACATTCGTTTCAGTAATTCGGATCCACCCTTTATTACCAACATTTTACATTTAAAGCTAGGTTAAAGACTACTTGTCGTCCGATGCTGAAACTGAAACCAACATTTCACAGAATGTCTGAGATTCATTTCGAGCAGGCTTCCGCTAGTCTGAATGATGATAATTACAGAAGAAATTTCGGATCGTCCCCGTCTTGTACATGTGGGGCAATACAAAAGAGGGCTATTTATAATATATGAATACCTACTACCACCCCAACATCCCGAAATTAAAATGTGAAATAGCCAATCCATAGAGCTCGTCGAGTTGAGTATACTAACAGTCAGAACAGTCATTAATAGCTGAGCTTTTTAGCCATTTTTACAAATAAGCACCCACTAATACATGACCAAGTTGATCCACATGGCTTTCCGATCCTATTGGTACGGTTTTCGATTGAAGAAACAGACTTAGTAGTTTTTACAAATAAATTTTAAAACAGTTATAAAAAGGGGGTTATTCAATAATAAGAGAATTTCATAAGCTTCCTGAGGAAGCTTATGAAATTCTCTATAAAACCACTACTTTGCACTTTTACAAAAGTTATTTATTACACTTTTCATTCGATCTGACTATCTAAATTGTGTCCTTCTGTAAATGGAACACATGAAACTCAATTGGTAAGGATCAACTTTCATGATAATTTTAAGGTAGACGCAACTCTCTGTCCTCCTTGCAGCAAAATTTTGTTTAGGTTTTTCACACCATTGAAGAAGTTTTGGATTTTCGATTCCAAATAGTGGGCGGACGATTTTGGATGCAGATCTACAATTCTCGACAAGTCCCAGATTTCCAGCTCTTATGGTTTGGGAGCTAGAGATGTTCTCCGCAGGTCATGTTATCTCCAAATCTGGAGATTTGGAATCTCAAAAACACTCGAGACACAGGTGATCAGCTATGCTGATCATCATGGGTAAGGGTGATTTATTTTCATCTTGAGATCGAAGGAACTTCATCTGACCCGTTTTTTGCCTGTAGCCATGTAAAGGAGATTTATGGAAATCTGATGGATCTTTAGTGAATCACAGGCAAGTTTTTCGTCATGGTCTATAACCGTTGACTAATGCTGGACATTTTCTGAAGATTACAGTCATTTTTGAATTTTGAATTTGAAATTTACAGGGTACAGGCAAAAAACGGGTCAGGTGAAGTTCCTTCGATCTGAAGATGAAAATAAATAATGCCATGTAACACATTAGGTATTAATATGTTATAACGAGTTAGACAATATGCAAAACGAAAATACATGGTTTTCGGGTAAAGTACATATTTCCATAAAGTTCTGAGACTACCAATCGATTCTTTTCGAAAAGTTGGGCTGGAAACAATTGCTTCAGCTATATCAGACATATACGTTAGTGGCTTGATCAAGTCAGTTGCGTGTCCTAAGTCTCGAGACTTAGGACATCAAGTCCCACGTATAGCGTTACAACGCCTAAACAGTTAACGCATTGTAATGTCATAAAATTTTTAACATTATAATGTGTTAGATGTCATAGCGGTATGATACATTAACCCATAACGCATTGCAACGGGTTACGCACCTTCTAACTCATTGTAAGGCTATAGAAGTTTCTAACACGTTTCAATAAAATAAATGTGCAGCCTTATCCAAGCAAACATCACCTATGGGAAAATCTAGATACATTTTGTTTGTAATTGGGCGATGCACGACTAGTTGCCATCTAGATTACTAGTTGGAACAGGGACTTTTAACTAGATGCGTCGGCGTGTATAACTAGCAACAGTTAAATCGATCGATTATCGGGCGAAGAAAGCATCTTAATGGAAACAACACCATTTTTTTGGGTTTTTTTGAGTCATTTAACTTGTCATCCCTTTTTTTGCTTAAAAGGTGATACTTTTAAAGTAAAAATTTGAAATCCTACATAATCTACAAATAAGAAGAATGAAGATTACATTTCTGAAGATTACAGTCATTTTTGAATTTTGAATTTGAAATTCACAGGGTACAGGCAAAAAACGGGTCAGGTGAAGTTCCTTCGATCTGAAGATGAAAATAAATAATTCCATGATGACCAGCATAGTCAGTTATCTGCGATTGTGTTCTGGCAACATATATGCGAGGTCTTTTGAAGATTTCTGTTGAATATTCAGAGAATCCCTAGAAAACCTTTTGAAGAAATACTGAGATATGAAGCTAAAATAAAAGACTTTAGTCATAGACTGATTGTAACACACTAATTAACATATAATCAAAGTTGTATTGAGACCTTTATAGGATCTCCTAAGGACGTTCAGAAGTCCTTTTTGATTAACTTATGTTTCACTTAAAATCTTATTGCTGATCAAAAAGATTTCCGAATATTCTTTAAAAATCATGTCACAAAAAAAACACCCCCATAAAACTTCGATTATATGTCAATCAGATGCATTACAGTCGATTTATCATTAAAGCCTTTTATGCCAGCTTCAAATCTCAATATCTCTTCAAAAGGTTTTCTCGAGATCCTCTGAAGATCCAGCGGAACTCCTTGAAAGACCTCTTGCATATGCCCATTCGATTTGGCATTGTCGGTTACCTAAGAGTACATTATGCTTACTTAAGTGATTTTGATATTAAAAGTTATTTTGACTATTTTTATCTTCAGTAAGTTTAACTTTATAATTTTTAACGATTTTTTATTTTAATTTTTGAACAAACAGGAGGAGAGAGATTTCTCCCAATCATAGTTTTCTATAATGACACTCATAGATTATAAAAATATTTTAGGTTAGTAATTTACCAAATCAAAGATTTTTTGACGAAACATTGTAGAAAGCTCGGGAAGGTCTTAAATTGAAGTTGACACATATGGCTAGAGGCTGATAGAGCCCGACCTTTGGTATTGGGTCTAAATTTGTGATTAGAAAAACAGCTTTACCTTAAAAGAATTTAAATTAAAATTTTGCGCTATAAAACATGCTTTTTCGTGAATTATGGTATTACAACGCTATAAATTTATGACATTACAACGCAACAGACGTAGCTCGTTGTAAAACTTCAATCAAGTCGTTTTTGCTTCGCAGGCATATGTGATGTGGTAACCGAAAAGACTTGATTTCGATGAAATAATATCACAGAGTTTGTTGACACAAAGAAAATGATTAAGGCACATATTTGTTTATCAATATTTTGTCTTTAGAAATGCAGCAATGCATAGTGAATACAAATGATATTATCGAAGTATACTTTAAGTGTTGTTTGCATACATATATGCATAGGTTTTATTTGCTTTTTGATAATTCTCCTTGTTCTTCTTCCAAAACATATTTCATAATAACAGAACAGAAAAATGGGTTATATTCAAATATGTATTGTAATCTTTTTCTCTGTTCTTTGTCAACAAATGTTATGATATAATATTTCGTCGAAATAAACTTCATTTCGTGTACTCCATCGCGAAAAACATTAACGAAAAGTAACAATATTCACTAACTACGTGATTTTAAATTGAGAAAAAAATTATTTTTGATTATACAGGAGGATCATACTCCAAAGTTCAGTGGTCCGACCACGTCTGCTGTCATCAGATTTCCTTATTTATATTTTTTAATTTTTAGTTTTAGGTTATCACAGGGTATCCACGGAAATCACAAGATTCTGTTTCTTTTTTTGTGATATCCTGCTCTTTAGTAAATAAATCTTAATCTTAATCTTTAAAAGTGATCTAATATGCTCAAAAAAAGATAGTGATTATTCTGGCATATTATTTTGGGTGTTTACGTCACTTTTTTGGGTGTTAGTGAGTGTTCGTAACGGAAAAGCCCTAAAGAATCCTCTTTGAAATAAATTTTTTCGGTGTTTGTTTATTCACAAAGAACAGGTGTATCGACCGGTTATCTCGGATTTTAATTTGGGGATGTTAGTGAATGTTAGCGTATTTTAGTAGTACCCTCTAAAAACCCTCTATAGATCCCAACGATATGACCATCGGATTCCCCGTGTCTTTTCACTTAGAAATCGAAGCTTTTAGCTTCTTAACTTGAGATTTCTCTGAGTTATTCAAGGACGACCTGAAGGATTGTGTCATTCTTCAAAAAAATGTGATTTTCTCTGAAAGGAAGAAAAATAAAAGCAAAAGCTCACGTCACTTTTATCGTGGTCATATGACAGTTCGACTGACGTAAGATTTAAAAGTTTGTCTTTTGTTCAGTCGGAGTTATTAACTTTGTAATCGAAAGATATCGCATTTTCAGGCGCCCCCCGCTGAAAATGGGCCATACATTGATCCGGTGGTAAGCGAACGGTTTCGAAACACAATATTCCGGTTCGACTTTTCATGCTGAATCTAATGAAAACGAGCATTTTCAGTTTAGACCAACTGGGAAAGAAAAACTTGAAATTTTCCAGAAGCTCTATTACTAACTTTTCTCATGAAAAGGGGGTATGCTCCATATTTGACAGAAAAATCTTCGGACTATTCAAAACAGTATTCGAATTGGTTCCAGCTTTTACTGAAAAGTCAAAAACAAGGGAGTTCTTGTGACTATGACACACTGTACTGCTTACGTTAGATAACACCCAAAAGCTTCTTTTCCATATCTTTAATGACTGCCCCCTCCTGTCTGGATATTGTGACCAGCTCACTTTGTAGAGAATTTCAAAGACTGTGCAATGGTATATTTTTGAACAATACATAATTTTTTACTATGGCAGAAAAACAACTAACGGAGTGTTCAAAGCACTAAGATAGGTGAAAATCATTATATCGGCCAAGTATTTCAACTATTCACCTATATGGGCACATTTTTGAAAGACTTACTTATGTCTCATTTTGAAGCTTGTGAAATTCTCTATCGAATGATACGTATATGTTGGTATCAGAACGAAAAAAAAACGAAAGATATATTATTTATTTAAAGAGCATTTGAAGGATTATCAGTAGTTTTAATGAATTGGTCGTTTGTCTGCAAAGAAAAAAGAGAAAACCAAACCGATACTTGGACGACTACCTTGTAGTATGACGGTTCGAATGAGCTATCGCTCAAGTCTTTATGTATTGACTAGGTTGAGTAATTAGATTTTCAATTGGCGTAGGTCCAAGATCGGGAACCGTTGAAAGTCCGGGGATTTCTAAGACCACGATATAAGTGAACGGACTGGGAAAAGTATTTCTAATGCAGCTTTACATGCGCAATTTTGTAAAGAAAGTTAGAAGTTGATTCGATCACTCACAAGGCGAAAAAATGAGCTTTATTCGAAACATTCAAGTTTTGGAGTTTTTTAGGGCTTTTCAGTATTTCACATTTTTCTCGACGAAAACTAGATTAAGTTTGAAAAATAATGCGATATTTGGAATCAGCGCGCCGAGTTCTATCAGATTATTTGCCTTCTAATATAAACGGAGAAGGTATTTAACCTTAGACTTAAGTGTACCTTAACTGGACAGAAATTTCTATTGCATTACAACTCTATAAATTTATAGCATTATAATGCGTTTCAATCTTTTATCTTGTTACAATGCAGTCAGATTTGTCTACCACCTTATAACACCTTAGATTCTAATGTACTACAACGCGTTTGAGTTTTCTACTTCAATATAATGAGTTATAATAGCTTATATGTTTTATCTAATTATAACGCTATAAATTTGAAAAAAAACTTTTATAGCGTTATAACTCCTTAGATAGTGTATATCGTATTGTAACGAATTATCATCTAATAGATTACAATGCATTATTCTCTTCTATCTAAATGCAAATAGATGAGAAAATGGAACGCGGTATAACACATTAGGTATTAATATGTTATAACGAGTTAGACAATATGCAAAACGAAAATACATGGTTTTCGGGTAAAGTACATATTTCCATAAAGTTCTGAGACTACCAATCGATTCTTTTCGAAAAGTTGGGCTGGAAACAATTGCTTCAGCTATATCAGACATATACGTTAGTGGCTTGATCAAGTCAGTTGCGTGTCCTAAGTCTCGAGACTTAGGACATCAAGTCCCACGTATAGCGTTACAACGCCTAAACAGTTAACGCATTGTAATGTCATAAAATTTTTAACATTATAATGTGTTAGATGTCATAGCGGTATGATACATTAACCCATAACGCATTGCAACGGGTTACGCACCTTCTAACTCATTGTAAGGCTATAGAAGTTTCTAACACGTTTCAATAAAATAAATGTGCAGCCTTACCCAAGCAAACATCACCTATGGGAAAATCTAGATACATTTTGTTTGTAATTGGGCGATGCACGACTAGTTGCCATCTAGATTACTAGTTGGAACAGGGACTTTTAACTAGATGCGTCTGCGTGTGTAACTAGCAACAGTTAAATCGCTCGATTATCGGGCGATAAATTGATAGTTGCAACTAGATGAAATCTAGCAATTGCCCGATTACTAAATTTCCACTGTCATTACCCAACAGTTGTAATCGAATAAAAATCTAGTAATCTAGATGAATCAGGCGTTACTAGACTTTTTTTTGACGTTTAGGTACAATGCTATAATAGCTTGTAACGCATTGTAATGCATTAAATTCAGGCCGTTAAATCGCGTTAGAAACTCCTATTGCCTTATAATGAGTTAGAATGCGCGTAACTCGTTGCAATGCGTTACAGATTAATGCTTATAATACGATAAGCATTTGGTGACGCCTTGTAGCGACATACAAAATATTAACGCGTTAGTCGAATTTATAGCGTTGTAACAGTATAAAATATGAGAGAGTCATTGATAAAAATGCATTATAACGCTATAATTTCAATTTTGTAGCAGCTTTTTCCATGTAACGCGTTACGCTAATGTGTTACAATGCATTAAAGACGTGCTTTCCTAAAGTTATCACGCTGTAACACAATAGAAAACCTAACACATTACAAGGCTTTACGATATGCCTAACGCATTATAGAGCAATAAATAGGAAAAAAGATCCTGTGGCTATGAAGCAAATATTTATAAGGAAACCAAAAGTGATTCCTGGATTCTTTATCAAATGCCGACATCAAAACAATTAGAAATCGGTTTCATAGCGGCAACAATTAGTGAAAAAGATTATAATGAAGAAGTATATATGTTGATACATAAAGTCAAGATAAATGATCTGTTTTATGTTAAATTATTCGATGTTGACGGGATGAAATACGATAAATGTTTGACTAACTCGCGATACTGTACATATGATGAAGGAATATTTACAATAACTCGCCAAATTTGATTAACGAAAAACTTGTTCATAGATGTTTGGACAAAAAATCAGTTCATGTCTTTAAATATTCGAGTCTAAAAGAAATGAGTTGACCTTTTTATATCTCTTGCTTTTATGAATAGTTTTCCCATGAAATAATTTTGATGCTCTAACGCAGGTTAGCACGCGTTAAAAGAACTAATAACTTAACGCGTGCTCACAATTTGGGTGCTCCGGAAAGCGTGCAAACGTGTCATCTTTCGAACTTGTATGAGACCAGAAATGTCTCAAAATTAACACTCACTCGTTAAAGCACGACTCTATTACAAAAGTAGTAAAAGCTGGGTTAAAACTAGTTAATCGGGACAGGTTTGAAATTGTAACGCGACAGGTAGGCGGATTAACGCGTTAAAACCGCGTTAAATGTTTCATATTCGGCGATTTTAACGAGTTCAATTTATAACGTGTACTAACGTTACACCTCAGTAGTAGAGCGTTCAAACTCGTTCGGTTTTTTAACGACTTCGAACGCGTTAACATTCGTTAGAATAAAATTCTTTGTATTCAACATGTTCTAACTCGTTAGAATGCGTTAATATATTTAACGCGTTTGTATGAGTTTGTTCTGGTACTAATCAGGCACTGTTTTTTTGTTAATGGATCCTAGGATTCACTAGGTACTGTTCATCAGTACCATTATGGTGGACTAGTCTCCTACAGTAATTTACAGCAAGAAAAAAACTTCTAAGCAAATGTTTCGTATATTTTGAAGGAAAAGGCGTGATATTTATATATGATTTAGTTATGCAAAACAAAACGGTGATTGCTAAATCGCTGCTTTAACGCGTTCAAACGCTTGAAAATTTTGATGAGTCATCCCCGAACGAGTTTGTATGGGTTGAAAGTTATTCTATCCGTGTAAACGAGTTAAAATAGGTCTTGTTTAGAAATATACATTTTTTCTTTATGATCAAGATTCGAATTGTATATGATCGGTTTTCGATGAATTCACATGTTCACGTTTGAGTTTGAAACATAGCGCGCATTAACAACTTGCTACAGTTTAGTCGATAATAGTTTCAACACAAGTACGCTATTAAGAAGATGCGATGCGTTCTCTGTTATGTAATGTTTTTGATTAGCCCATGTCCATTGTCATTGAAAAGAAGAGAGGAGTAGTATGGTCGAGTACAGCTTTTCTTTTAGGAAGTGTATCCGTTTTTATCTTGCACATATGAGATTCTTCTTTTGGATCATAATAAGAAAAAATTTAGTAATCAGGTAAGCTTTTTATTCTGTTTAATCTTCGCTCTGACGCTAACAATTTCGAACTACTTATTCTACTGCTTGTTTGTAAAAAAAGTCCGTGGAGAGATGTGTTCACTTATTTAACATGAACTCATTATTACTTGAAGCCCCGTGTGCGTTTTCCTAAGTCCAACGGATTTGAATGGAAATTGTATATGTATACAATTTACGTTTGTGATTGGTTGAACGTACGATTACAAGTGATAGATCAACGTGTAAAACGTGATTATATAACTAGTCATGCACCAATACAATATATTGGATATCCAGTAATACTGTACAATATCTTCAATAATGCTTGATATTGGTGCATGCCTATACATAATACGTAACAATTCAATTTCAAAGCAGTTAAATCTGATGGTTCTATTTGTAATCGATTTTGGTTGCATCACTATTTAAAAGCAGTTAGAGCGCATTCGATACCCACACTGGTTCAAACCCATTACAAGTAACTTTTTTGTATTAAACTCATTTATACGCACCAACAAGATCTTAACGCACTTGAACTCATTCAACTTGAACGCGTGAAAACTCGTTAGATCTTTCAGAATCATATTTAGCGAGTTCTCATACGTCACCACTCGGAAGAAGCGTCAGTAGCGTGATTTTTGAAAATTTAACTCGTTTAAACGTAATTTTGATAAAAAAGATATTTTAAACGAGTGCTAAACTGCGTTACGGTATCAAAATTATTTCATGAGTCTTATCAACGCGCTCCAAATTCAAAGAGAAAGCACCATTTTATTTTTGCTGTAAACATACACCATTTGACGCAGAATTCTGCGCTGAAATATCTTATTTAAAAAATCACCAATATCTTATTTAAAAAAATTTCAGTGCACTTGTTCTAAGAAGAAAATTCAAAAAATTGGAAGCTGTGCTTTTTCCGAAACCTTCATTTTTACGCTATTCGAACCGCCTCGAAACATAGAACAAAGTTATAGATTGAGCTTTTTAATTTCCTTTTAGAATTCATGTTTTCTGGATCAGAGGCGAAAAAGTCAGAGTTCTGCCAGTAATTCTCAATTTTCTCAAGTAGTAAGGTTGCTAAACATGATGGGATTGGTCTTATTACTTCCGAATGAGGTAAAGGAAGCATTTTCAATTCTTCGAATTTAGTGAAAATGCATTAAATTGACCGATTATGTGTTATTTATTATTTGAATGGAAGTTTAAATTCCAGAATGGTATCCAATTTCTGCTCAGAAGTTTTCGGTATCATCTGACTCTCATGCAAAAATGACCCAAAAATTTGGGTCGACGGCTGGCTCATATTCTCAATTTTCTTCATCATAACCTAAATTCTGAGCAATAAAAATATCATATTCGGAATCAGCATAAAGGACTCAGTGGACGGATGTGTATCTCTATCCCATCCAACTATTTTAGTTTTTTTCGAATTTTTGCGTTGAAAAATTAGCGAGATTTTCACCGAAAACTGAAAACCAACTAAAACTTCCGAAATACACATCAGTGGACTCAGTCTATTATGCTGATTCCGAATATGATACTTTTATTGCTCAGAAGTTAGGTTATGATGGAGAAAACTGAGAACTACGGGCAGATGTCCGACGTTTTCGCCTCTGATCCAGAAAAAATGCATTTTCGAAAAAAATTAAACCGCTCAATCTAGAACTTTGTTCTATGTTTCATGGCGGTGAGGATGGCGTAAAACTGAAGGTTTCGGAAAAACCACGGCTTCCAATTTTTTGAATTTTTTTCCTAGAACAAGTGCACTGAAATTCTTTTAAATAAGATATTCGTGATCAGCGCAAAATTCTGCGTCGAATGGTGTATATTTACAGCAAAAATAAAATGGTGCTTCCTCTTTGAATTTGGAATGCCTCACGTCGAAAGACAAATAATCACCATGACGCAGCGCTTAGTCATATTAAAGAAGAAATTTAGTGGAAGTTTACAGCACGCTTATAAATTTAGTTATACATTATTAGACAAAAACATATCAAAAACTTTTAACCAAATCTTTCATAGCACAGTCGTCTATTTCTTCAGCTGAGAGTACAGTCGTATATGTACGACTTAGTAATTTGCAAATAAAAGTGTAAGGCATCCGAGTGATATTAATTAGTGTTCATTAGCATTGATTAATTATAAAATATTGTCTTAAAAAATTCCTTTTAAACTTTTTTCATTAGACCATAACGCCAGACCGTTGGCTATCAAACAAGGCATGAATGCCTTTCTATGATTATTTTTCACTGAGCTATAAGTTTTTTAAAATGAGAACTGGGCTTGAATTTAAATCAAAATTTAAATTGCACACGATTGCTCGATTGTAGAGAATTGAAAGCTCAACAAGATGTCTTCAAGTCTAGACTTCAACAACCTAACGGTCCAGAGATAATTACATTTTACACGAAGAACTTCACTATCCAAAATCATGGGTTTTCGCTTCATGTGAATTATAAAAATTCAGCCATGGCTACCACTACGATACTTTTTCTGTTATTTTCTAAAATATTTTTCTCAATCTTTGTTTACTATGTTATCAACAGCTTCTTCTGTTAGTGCATAAACTGGTAAACATAAACCAGTCTTTGACCAAATTATCTTGAAAATATTGAATCGTCAATAATTCGAAGATTCTTAAAACCGTGTACTTGTTTCTTAGTTACAATTTGGTAAAAGAGTGTTTCAAAATTCTCTTTTCCCATTTTTAAGTTTAAAACGGAGTTTAACAATGCTAAAACCTTCTAAAAATTCCTAAACTACGTGATTCTTATGTATTAGAATATAATTTCTTTCTTTCTTCGTTCATGTGATTTTCACTAAAGGTTGGGTTTAGAAATAAGGCAGCGTTTTGTATGAGTAATCACGGCCGAGCGACTTTTGAAGCAGCAGAGACAATTGTCTGATCAATCTTCAACCAAATGTGGCGAAACTGCTTTTCTGAAGATTAGTTGGTTACATTCATTCTGTCGAATAATCATGGGCTCTTGTTTCGATGGTTATTTCACTTTTTTCTTCCAATGGTACTTTCTTTCATATGCGGAATTATTTTTTATACTATGTTAATATGGTCAACTGGAGACCTGCATAAGTGGGAAAATTATGTAACTCACATCCTAATCCGATCGTCGTTTGGAATCTAATTAAATATCAGTAAGGGGCAGCGGTTTTAAAATCCAATCTGACGTATAAATTGCGGCTATTTCCAACTTCATCTTTTTATTTCAATTATAATTTCCTGTGAAATTTTCGGCCGGTAACAGCCATTATGAACACAAAAATCTTGAGACTTACACTGAAGTAATAAAAAATAGATAAACTTTATTTTATTCTTTCTTTTCCATGACTCATTAACTCTGTACTTGAGGAGAAAGACTATCCATTCAATTTTGTTTTCC
>CAJNOQ010006785.1:0-13166 GCA_905250885.1 Didymodactylos carnosus
TGATAGTACCTCAGGTTCAGAAGATATTTTTTTGACATTTTCTAACGGTCTAACAATTGATATTTAAATGGCAAAAAAATGTGACCAGTAGGGTTACTGGCAGCAGTTAAATGCCTGTTATCTGACCATTTTTTGACATTTAAAAAAATGCGAAATAAATGCATTTAAACGTTTCCAGTTATAATGGCAAAAAACGGGGTCAAATGTCATAAAAAAGCCATTTAAATGCTTATTAACAGCTTATTAAATGGCATTTAATTGGCAATTAATTACACCGTTTTCGACGTCCTGGATACCATATAAAAATTTGGAAAGCAGGTTTTTATCATCATAATCGAACTGAGAATGCAAGAAAATCTATAGGAAGGTGGTTTTATCAGAACCAACGTTTAAAATACTGAGATAATACTCAAACATACTTCATTTTTAAAAGTTTAATATCTCGTGAACCTTACATGGAACATTCTTCAAAGTTGTAGAGAATATAGTTCATGTCCCACTCTATAATAATAACCTTAAGTGGTTTGTCGAAAAAAGGGAGAACATGTAAAATTCATCGCGGTACTGATCAATTCGCACTGAGAGTGGCGCCGAATCCGATAATTTTGCTAAAAGAGTAAAAGTCATTTTCGTCGGGTTCTGCATCAGTTATGAAGTCAGAAAAGACAGCTTGTTACGTAACTTGATGCGCTCTATAAAACTAGATTGGTTTTAAATGAAGCGGAAAAACTTTTGTAAAATGTGGGACACTTCAGATGGATTTATCCAAATACGTTGACAGCGATTGTCGGTAACAAGTCATCGGATTACTTTCAGAATATGACTTATTCTGAATTAATTCTCCGTCCATCTTGGGCAAAAAAGTAATTCCTAGTGAAATTTTTTGTAACCCAGATCTTGAAGAAATCCGGATAAGATATTTTGAAATACTGCGTATATTTTTCGCACACTTCTTTGTATATGACAGTCACAGACATCATCAGAATATACACTGGCTTATTATAATTTTTCTACGGTACACGCAGTAGGCAAGAAAAGTATGAAGTGCGTGCGGTCGCCGTAGAAACACAATTTTATGCGGCAGTTCTGCTAGGCAAAAATCATTTTTTTCCTTCAAAAGTACGAGCCCGTACTAGTGAGAACACAGGATTATATGTGTGTACGCGTGATCGTGAAGGCCTATTGTTGTATAGCTATGTCTAGGAAAGGAAAAACTTCCAATTTATTCTTAGCGTGAAAAATTTCATACTTATATGTGATGATGAATCGAAAAATATACTAGAGAAACGTAAAGCAAAAATCTAATGGGTTGCTCGAGTGCGACATCGCACTAACTCATTTGGGTTCACTGATTGAATGCTCTTTGGGACCATTAAGATTCTGCACGTGACGGAATGCCTAATGGCACCGCGTCCTGTATCGGCTGATCTTCTCATAACAATTTCATTTCATTTATGTTAAAACTTCATGTGAATCTTCATCTTATGAATGTTGTTTCATTGATATTCTTATTAGCACATAATCTTAAGTGAGCACTTAATCTTAACTAAGATTAAGTGTAGTAGTATTACTCACTTTTCCTGAATGGTAATACTACTAGTATTACCATTACACTTAATCTTAGTTAAGGGTTGATCTAATTCTTGGTGTTTCATCAGAAATCCTAAATATCGACTTAACTCTTTCTGTTGACCGATGTTTGGCTTAGCTCCATTAACGATGGTCTTAAGTTGAGCATTTGGCACTTGTACACAATAAACACATCGTATACTGTAGGTATGTGTGAGAGTGAGAGTAAGCATTCTGTAGAAACACCAAGCATTGGCTTAAGAGTCCTCTAGAGCTGTTTTGAGTTAATGTCATAAAATGACATGCTTAAATAAACCAATATTGACTTTAATTTTTAAGTTGTTGTCATAGACCGTAAAGTGATTAGACACTGTACGTTAGATGTATTACTCTGGTATCATAAAGTATTCTTCTTCATGTTTTAGACTACCTCACTTCAAAAAATGTTCACGCAAGAATAAAAAATGAACGAATATAATGAAAATTTGGGGTTATTTGAAGATATTGATAAAAAGGACAATTACAATTCAATCGAATGGAACAAAAAGACATTTCAGACATTGCTGGTGTGATTGAATACGCAAATAATGCTTCATACATCCTTTCATAGAAAAAATGTTTTTTCTCAATTTAGAAATTAAATCATAAATCAAATCTTACTTTCAGTTATGCTGTGGAAGTGGCTTTAAGACGTTTAGAAAACAGTCTAAGAGAACCGTATTGGGATGTCACGAATGAAGCATTGACGGAGTAAGTGTTCATACTAATGTCTGACAATTTTGAAATCATAATTTATTTACATTCGGCCCGATGTATTTAAACTACATTGTATTGCTACTCAACAGTCAGCCAAAATTCAAGGAGAATATAATATAATTAAAATCTATTTTTGCTTATTCACATTCACACAGAATTGACTTTATTAAAATCTGAATGTAAATTAAGTGGTTTCTTTTATACAAAGAGTAGAATCATGATTTGTTTTAGTTTTTGTGAGTTTCTGTTTACGTGGAAATCTGTTGGGAATGAAAATGGCGAAGATTATAAATATTTGTATGAGGCAAAATGTCAGCTTGTAATGTATTCGGCTATTGCTATAATAAAACTAAATTCAATTGTGAGTATCACTGAAAAACTATCAAACTGTTGTCAATGATGAACATATTTTTATAGAGACATCAATCGATTAATGATGGTTTAATGGGTTGCGCCACACTCTTCTTGTTACTTCAAAACAAAACCTGTCACTTAGATCAATCTCATCAACAGCAACAATGTTTACGTTCAATGTATGATCGATATTTGAAACGTTTATTTATTACGAGTGAGTTTTACTTATTTAGTTTTTGATTGTGCATGTATAATTTGAGATAATACCTTTTAGGTGAATGGACTAAAACAATATCTGATGTGAAAATAAATGATATTCAAGAAAATTATTCAAGATATGTAAGAGCAATAATAGTTAGAGAAAAATAGACTAATTATTCATTTCCATCCTTGAAAAAACTTAAAAAATCAAATAACCTTCTTGTTTTAGATTTCCGTTATAGCTGATCAATTATTTCAAACTGTCCAACGTCGAAATTTTCTTCAATTTATCGACGAAGAATTTTTGAAAAATGAAAATGAAACAGTCAGTGGTTTTGTATTAATAAATGAAGTTTTATTTAGTAAAACAAAAAAAGAGGATATTGAACAAAATCTTATACAAATGGGAATTATGAAAACACTTAATCACTGTATGTAAAAATAAATGAAATAAAATAAGTAGAATTATTGTTTATTTTGCTTTTTTCAGTGAATGATGATACATGGAAATTAAATTATTTTATCTGGATTTTATGTTGTATGGTTAAACAAGACAATGTATCACTTGAAAGTAAGATTATTCACTACCAAGTTGAATTTTACACCTTATCATGATTACTAAATGATTTATTAATAGCAATGTTTAAATATTTGATTTATATTTTTAGCATTAAAATATTACTTTACATCAAAACAGTTGGCAACATTATCGTCGAATACAGTCGATCTTGAACAAAATAATATTGAATCATTGAATGAAATTGATCTTCTTGTAAAAAATATATTTAATGATTACGCATTTTGATAATTCTATTAGACGTTTTGTTTTTATTTGCAGATATTTTTAATTTTTTGTTCATATCAAATATTACACGTTAAAGATGGAGTTAATCCTTATCATCTTTATACACTTCAATTATGTTCAAAAGAACAGGCAAATTGGTGGTCAATTGCTAATATAAATCACGAACATGTTGAAACAGATAAAAGGTGAGATTTATGTTTGTAGTATACATGCAGTTTTCAACACAGTTTTATGCTGAAAGAAACAGTATATTTTTGTTATCTTTTTTTCTTTAAGTTTAACGACTGATGTTCAACAATCTTTTTCTGATGGTTTGAGTATCATCCGTTTGAATGGTGATCAACATAATCTGCCACCACTACCGATTATTTTGAAAACTGCACGATTATTATTGACGACAGTGCGTAGTTTTGTCTCTACGTTATATTAACTCAACAATAGCTTAGTTTTTCTTCCAATATAGGCACAAATTTTAAATTCAAAACAGGCTCATCGTACTTCATGGTCCTATCAACAATATGCTAATCGTTATTTATCTGTAGCAAAATCAATAATGAATACCTGGCCAAAGTAAGTTAAAATATACCAATTATCTATTATAATCTACATTTGGTGGTTTTATTCTTCAGGAAAACAATGGAATTTTCAAACAAAACATCGAATGTGAAAAATCATCAATTATTTACTTTTTTGAATAAAAATCTTATAGATGAAATGAAAAATACAAATGAACTGTTAGAACAATGTAATGATTTACAACGAAACATTGTCTCAATTGAGGTACACTTGTTCATTTCATTGCGTATTCAACTATCTATCAGTAGTTTGTGATTGATTATTTTTCTTCCCTTTTAGCCTGAAGAAGAATATCAACCACGAACATCTAGTCCAACATCGATCAAGAATGAAAGTATGCTTACACGCAGAAAAATAAGAAAATTTCTTGTACTCATGTACTCATCTTATTTTTTAGATTCGTTTATGCAATCGATAATAAGTCCTGTTGTCGAAACAAAGGTGAATGAGGATGTCACAGATGCGAATAAAGAGGAAGTAAGTGGAAGATCGACAATAATATTGTTTAGAGTTATATGTTTTTGGAATTTATTTTTGTTTAGAAAAATAACTCTTTTATACCGCCAATAAGTGAAATGAAAATTGAAGAGAAGCATGATACGGTGACTGATGATCAAACAACTCGTTCATCGATTAATGAAACGGGCGAAGAAGATAATGAACAGGTTCAATCTTGTTCACTTCCATTTGTTGATTTAATTTTTAATCATATGGCAGATGTTAATCAATGGATAAATAAATTTTGTAAAAGTAATGAACTAATTCAATATGATATCAATACAATAAGGGTAAAAAATATTTATTTATTTATATTTTTTCTTTTAACCCTTTAAGTCCCCAAGGCTTCAACGCTTGGTTTTGGGTCAACTGCTTATGAAAACCGAACATATGAGACCTCGATATGACTTTCTCACGCTCAGAGAACATTATTTTTCATTTTTAAAAAAGTGAAGCTTTTATAATTTAAATTTACAATGAAAATTTGAAGAAAATTATTTTTTTGAAAATTCTCGTTAGAAACCAAAGACCAAAGGTATCTAAGCTTAGACCATTATGTTTGATGAAGTTAAGACAGAAAATGAGCTGAGATGGTGAAGAAAATCAAGAACGATCAAGAAACGGAGCCCGAAAGTCCAGCAAAATATGTCCTTTCGTTTTGTACTATCAGCACCCTACAGTTTCCAACAATAATTTATTCAGCTGACATAATTTGAAAGAGCACATCTCCCTACATATTTCTGAAAAGTCATTGAACAAACAGCCTTTCTAAATTGTCTGAAAAAAGTAAATTTAAAAAAAGTGAATTTTTTCTAAATTTTCTTCATTTTAAAATTTGAATATCTCAGCTAGCATACAACATAAACAAATTTTTCTTTTACCATTCGATAACCAATTTAATTCTCTACAAACGATATAAGATCAGTTTTTTTCAACAATGCTTCCTTAGTTTGTTATAATGATAATGGCAATGTTCATTCAAATGGACATTGGGCTTTAAAAGGGTTAAATTAAAGATATATTTCTTTGAAGGATCGATTGGAAAAATTAAATCGTGTAACATATGATATGGTCTATTCAAATGTGAAAAAAATTCAAAATTTTCCAACACCATTTGATGCACAACCATTTACTCAACCAAAACATGATGAACAACAACATGTTAATTTGACAACAGATTATTCACAAAAGGTGCAATTACAAGATAATTTTAATGCTTTAAATCAATGTCAAATACAAACAAATCAAATGTTAGCCGATTTGACACAACATACCAATAGTAATAAGAATGTAAGACTCTGTTTTCAAATAGAAAACAAAAAAATTTTGTTTGAAATCATTTACTTAAATTATCTTTTATATTTTTAGGTATCATCTTATATGAGTTCTATCATTACTGAAAATCCTTTTTCGTATACATCTGCTCTACAACAGTTGCCAATGTTTTCTCAACCACCACAAACTAGTATATCATCAAATATTCCGTTATCAACATTTCCAGACGAACAGATTCAACAGCAAAAATTGACTGATGAAATATATGATTATCCAGATGAATACGATTATGGAGAAGACAATGAAGATGATTATGTTGTTGAAGAAGAACCAACCGATGATAATTCAAAAATATCAAATCAAGTTGATGAAGATGATGAAGAAAATTATAGTGATTATAGTGATACCGATGATGATTCATTTAATGCCGATATAATTAATTGTATGACGGATTTAAAACAACGACAAATGATGAATAAACCAAAAGCTCGATAATAACAATTCTTGGTTCGTCGCATAAACCTTAAATCAAACATAAAATAGTATTAGTATTTGTAGTAAATACAAATAAAGTGCACCATTTTTGCGTTTGAATATTTTATTCAAACATTTTTCAAAATCTAACAACGACATGTTTTTTTGCACAAGTTTTTTATTTAGATAGTTACATTGTATTACCAACTATTTAAACGTATTCTTGTCCGAATACTCTTTAAATTTGCTAATCTACGTCAGAGTAATAAATTAAGATTCATTGGATTTTTTTTTTTGTGATGACAGTTGCAGAGAAAACTTTAAATGTCAAAAATACGTTGAAATCACGTGCTTGATCTTTGAGAAGTTCAAAGATTATCCAATGTTATACTGATCTGACTACAAGAGCAGTATCTTTCTGTTTTTCACCTATTGTTGTATATTCATTTTGCTCTATTATTATAATCTTTATCGGATGATTTTTTCAACTTTCATTTTTGTTTGAACAGTCATTTAATTCTAAACGACTGGCTTTTTTTCTCATTGGATTTTATTAGCTGTAAAGTTAGTTTTATAGTATACGTTCATTAGATTTTGAAGTTACTGATTCTAATTTCTTTTTTTGGGGGGAGTAATTTGTCTCACTTTGTCTTATTGAAAAACAAAATGAAACTCGTAACGACAAAATCTTTTTCTTGTAAATTATGAACTCTTTTTGTGTGTACATACATTTCATTTACGGCTTTTGTAGTAGGAAAACACAGAACGTCTGTAGTTACATTTTTTTTGTACTCAGTAGCATAAAAACTATGTGTAGCTAAGTTTTCTTTATTGCGCTTATCTTTAATGTTGTGCTTTTCTAACATCACATATTTAAGTTTGTAATTTTCATTTTCAAAAACATTTAAATAAAGTATCTGTTTTGTAGACGTTATATCTAGCTCTTCGTTTATAAATAACACAAAGGGTAAGCCAATGGTTATATAAATCATTGACATGTTACATAAAGGTGGGACCAGAATTACTGAAACGAATTAACTAATCACTGCTGAAGCGTTTCAGCAATTCTAGCCCACTCTTTATATAAAGAAATTGAAAGAATTACCGACAAAATAGTAGAAGATGAATTTTTAGAGAAAGACGTATAATGAACAGAGCTATAGTAAATCCGAAAACGATAGAAAGTGCGCTTTAAAAGTAATTACAATACCCACTACTTGAATGAATGATTCTGGTGAGTATTTTTGAGGAGTGCAAAATGAAATCACAAAACTGAAATTGATTTTCTACTTTTTAACCAATTGAGCTGGCTCTTCTACTTTCTTAGAGACAGTTGTGCTTCTCTTCTTTGTTACTTATACAATTCGTGTGAATAACGATAAATCTTGGATCGTTGCGAGGAGACGTCGATCAAAGAAACGTTTTATTTAACACTTGCATGATGCTTATGAACTTGATGTTTAAAGTGGGTCAAACGCGCGGCGGTCGTTAAGTTGTGATATAAAGTTTTTTTGTGTTTGAAAAACCAACTCTCTAGTCACCATTCTTATGGATCTTTTTATCAGTAAAACAGAAACAGCATAGGCAGCTAAGTAGAAAAATTTTATTCAACGGATTCTAATGGTCGTGTGGTATTGGGAAAACAGTATAAAAATGTTTGGTCATGTTGCACTAGTTTCTCAGAATAGTCTCACAAAAATCCTACATACTGATTAATTTTCTGAAAATATGCATTCACCGAAAAATTTCTCTAGGTCCGCTGGTGAGTCATGGAGGGTTCTTGTGATATTGTCAAGGGAAAACAGCGTACTTTTGTACTTGAAGTAAATTTGAGCTACTTTCAACTACTTTCAGCTACTCTAAGCTACCTTAGACTACTTTACGCTACTTCAACCTATTTTAACTATTTCAAGCTACTTTAACTACTTGAGGCTACTTTCAGCTACTTTGTACTACTTCGAGCTACTTTGAAGTGCTTTGTGCTACTTCTACATACTTTGAGCTACTTTTGTACCCCGCACTACTTTGTACTTGAAATTACTTTTTGCTACTTTGAACTACTTTTGTATTTTGAGCTACTTTAAACTATTTTCCTACTTCGAGCTACTTTGTGCCACTTTCTGCTACTTCTACATACTTTGAGCTGCTTCATACTTCAAACTACTTTTGTACTTTGCCGTACTTTACGCCTTAACCCTTTGAGAATAGAATTTTTTTTTAATGGAAAAAGCATTTTTCAACCGTTTTATTTTATTTTAACTCAAAGTGGCTACATAAAAATCTTATGATAATCAAAAAAACAATTTTTTTCATCTTTTAAACAAAATGGCAATTTGCAGGTAAAGCAAACAATAATGGATATTTAAAAAGAATTTATATGAGAGAAGGAAAGAAAGAAAAGTATGAGATGACAAATATAGTTGTTTATGACCTTAATAACCTTACATATTTAATCGATTAATGTGAACTAAACACTTTTTCTCTACTGGTAAATAGATGGCCCAAAAATGACCCATCCGTCCTCAAAGGATTAAAGTACGCTGTTTCCCCCTTGGATATTGTTCTGACGTTTTGACTGTAACAGTAGTGACAAATGATGAGTTAGTGGCACTGGATAATGTGCAATTGAGTGAGTGTTGAATTGAAAATGTTTGTTTTGTTGTAGTACTTAAAAAGTTTAGTAAACCAGTAGCTTGAAGATGAACAAGTGGTAGTATATTGAAAAGCGATGGAGAATAATTTGGTTAGACTAAAAGATTACAGAAATTTTTTGATAATCGAAACATTAAGTGTCAAACATTTGCAAAATCATCAACATAGTGAAGCGAAGTCAAATCAGTAGTTTATTTATTCAGAACTGATTAAGTTTTAATTCTATTTTAAACATGAAATTTAAACGCTTACGAGGGAACTTTTTTAAATGATACGCTCCGATTCGGTTCGTTCGCACATCATTCGATAGAGGGTAGTAGGGTAGTAAAAAGCCTAAAATATTAGCGGCCCCTTTGGCTTCTTTCAAAAGTTATAGTGATTTGTCTATCATTCCCAGCCAAAATCGCGAGTCAATTAAAAATTCATAACTCTAGCAAATGAACTTCAGCGGACCTGAAATTTACAACATAAATAGTCCACAATGTCAGCTAAACAGCACCAAAATTTCAAATTGCTGTGATGTATACTTCCCAAATTACGAGTTTACCTTTTTATCCGTTAAAAAATAGGCTTTTCTGAGTTAACATTTCCTCGTTTTGTGTCTTTTAGATGACTTACTAGCCTTATTTTTCTTAGACCTTATGTTCAATGGTTCTCACGTTGTACTCACGAAGATACGACATATAATTTAGGAAAAACCACTGTAGGTACGAAGTTTCCAGACGGTTAATTTTTCCTTGTAACTCATGTGCGTCTGTTTTCTTCAGACACTGTATCGAAAATGATTAATCCACATAACGTCTCCCGTCTTATTTCCAATTATATTTCGAAATTATTACGTCACAGCAATTTGAACTTTTGGTGCTGTTTAGCTGACATTGTGGGCTATTTATGCTGTAAATCTCAGGTCCACAGAAGTTCATTTGCTAGAGTTATGAATTTTTAATTGACTTGCGATTTTGGCTGGGAATGATAGACAAATCACTATAACTTTTGAAAGAAGCCAAAGGGGCCGCTAATGTTTTAGGCTTTTTACTACCCTACTACCCTTTATCGAATGACGTGCGAACGAACCGAATCGGAGCGTATCGCTTAAAAAGGTTCCCTCGTTAGTTGAAAAATTTCACCTATTTCTCATTAGTAGAAACACTACGTAACAAATCCCTTCAAGTTCAATCATTTTGGATGCCTATTACTTCGCTGAAAAGTTCATATGAGCTGGACAATCATATACTTACAAACCAGATCGAATTTATTTAAACTTTTTGAAAATTTCAAGTTTTTCCTGTCCAGACATTACATTTTGGGACTGGAAAATATGGTGTATGTAATTAAAAAATTTAAGGTACGGTACGAAAAAATTAACTTCACCAAAACACAAAACTGGCGTTTTTTGGAAAATTATTGACGCTTGAGAGGAGAGAAAAAATTCTCGACTCAAAATTTGTGTGTCAACATAATCTTGTATGCTCTTTCAGATGAGATCATATAAATGAGATGTTATCTTTCACGAATAGTATCGACTCTTGATTTTTCTTATACCTGATTCTCTTACGAAGTCTCTCTCAACGAATGCAGTCGCTTTTGACAAATCATTCGGCGCTATTGCTATCGTTTTTGATTATTTTCTTCGCCATATTGTTGATTATCACTAGTATCATCATCATTGTCTGAATCATCCTCATATTTCGTTTAACCAATGTTGTATTCCGAATGGGACGTAGATGATAGATATGACTAAAGTTGAATCGACGATATTTTCTGAGAAAAAATCAATATATACTTGTATTGCAAAATGAAACCAAACGAGTAGGCTATTCCTTCGCATACGTGTTTCCGGATATGCAAGCTTGAAAGAGGATATTTTATTAAATTTCACGCTACACGTACTCTTGCACTTGCATACTACACAATGAATGAATCATTCGGAAAGTACAATAAGACAAAGGAAAAACGTTTGAAAACAAACTTTCTACAAAGTATTCAATCAGCTTCGCTGTACCTCGCTATGTACGTCATATCCTATTTTGCAGTTGATTTAGGTTAAAATCATATGAAGTACAGCACGACACTTTTCAAGAACTTTCTCTACATTTTGCTATAGCATAGATAAACGCATTGAGTATTACAATCTATATACGTTCAAAGGATAGTGCTAGTAAGTTCCTTTCGCGTGGGACAATAAATAGTGTAAAATGCAATCTGTCATTTTCCCCACCTGATCTTGCTCTTATCAAAAAGATTTAAACTGCATGTTTTCATTAAACCTATACTTACTAAAGTGTAGATTACTCAATCAACTCTCTTTCGGTCTGTAAAGCCATTAGCAAGTTTGCTGAATAATTTTATATTGTGTAACCATATAGGTAAGTCTTATTAGTGTTTTGAATCTTATTTACTGTGTGAGAGAGACCCTCACGGGTTAAGAAAACGTAATCCAAAGCCGATCTGACAACTTTGTGTGCAAAGAAAGCAATCATTAATCGGCTTTGTGGATACAGTTGTTTTGAAAGAAGTCACTTTCAAGTCAAAGAGTATATAAATTGAAATTATTATCTATATTTTGAATTGCGTCGCAAAAGGTTCAACCCGAAGCCGACTCACCCTAGAGTCGGATCGGGTTCGGGTCGGGCTGCAGGTCTTTTGTGTGGCAGTTCTTAACAAAAATACAAAGACTATCAATATCCAACAATGATATGCAAAAGCCATTGGTGTATTTTACAACGCTTCAGTCATCCTGATGAAAATGGTATCACCCATGACTCTTAAAAGTTCTCTTTTTTTTTCGATTGCTATAACTTTTGCTTTTATCCTTCTCTTATGAAGGGAACATTTCGAGATGTCTGTTATTACGTGATAAAGTGTATCAAACTGCGTCCATCACAGTTCTCATTGTATGGCAATGAGTTTTGATAGTCAAAAACGAAATGAAGTGGATAATTTTCGTTTTTCTCTCTTTCTCTCTCTCTTGTGCTGTATAAGAAAGATCATACATACACACACACACTATATACATTATTTTGTCAAATAAACATGCTGCTAAGTGGCTTGTCTAATTCCTCATTGTATACTGCTCTTGAACATAAGCCGTTTCAATTTTTGTTGTTGCCGAATATAGAATAAAAAAAATTAATTTCTATATTATCAGCATGATGTTATTAAAAACAAATTATTATCGGTTATTTTTCAAAAAGTCATTTGCTAAGAAGAAAAATAAAGTGTTAATTAATCTGTAAATATATAAAGACACACGTGCCATATTTGACCGCGACAAAATATTATAAAAAGATTGTCATATAACGAGTGATTAGTACTAACGATGAATTAGATAAGATTGTACCATATCTATTCAAATAATACAATTATGTTATATCTTGGTTAAGTTTTCTAATGTTAAATTGTCTATGGATATTTTCTAAAAGACATTTCATTGTTGCCTGCAACTCGGAAGAAAATTGAAATGTAATGGAGGATGCAAATATTAGTTAGTAATACAAGATATATAGGGCAATTCCTGTGAAATAATTGATAAGAATAAATTTCGATGATGTTTCTGTTGTAATATGAAGTCATATTTAAAATCTGTGAATATGTTAATTGATGAGAGAGAGAGAGAGAGAGGCAATAAACTGATTTTTTTTTTCTTCGTTCTATTGAAATCATACCTATACTATACGGTGTCAACTAAAAGTATGATCATAATTCTAAAATTCATTATGAAAGGTGTCGTTGAGCAATAGTTTTCATACCATACCTGATCTTGTCTGTTGTTTATATTTGGAAAGATGAGTGTAATTTTTTTTTTGCATTTAAATTTTACAGACAAATAAAATAAAACAAAACAGACACAATAAGCTTATACTTATTTTCATATTCTATTTAGGGCGTCATCGATAAACACCCTCATCCATACATATGTACGGATAAAACCAAGTGTCAAACTGCATTGTATCAAGACACTCGTGGAAGAAAAAGCTGTCTAAATTCACATTTAGACAATAAAATT